>VZQC01006857.1:392478-448003 GCA_009823505.1 Rhizomys pruinosus
ATGCCGCGGAGGTCAGAAGACGGTCTCGGATTCCCCTGGAACTGGAGTTCTCCTGGAACCGGAGTCACAGACGGTTCTCAGCCGCCATGTGGGTGCTGGGGATCGAACCCGGGTCCTCTGCAAGAGCGGTCGTCGCTCTTAACCGCTAGGCCATCCCTCCAGCCCCCCAACCTGCTTCTTAAATGGAGCCTTTGGTATCTTCCTTAGCCAGCACAAGAGAAACCAGACCCAATCTGGTCACAAGATCCCCTTCCCCAAGCGGCATTCATTCCCTCTTCTGGATCCCTCCATGGAGCTTTGAGCACACCTTGTGACATGGTTTGGAGTGTGCAGTAGCAGCAGTTAGCACAGAAATGAGAATCTTCAGGCAGGCAGAGATGCCGAGACCAATCCCAAGGCCACAGGAACAAGGCTTCGTTCATACCTAGATGACTGGGGTTTAGCATAACTGGGTTGTTTCCAATGATGGAAAGAAAGCAAAGCAATTTCCTAGATCAAACCAGAAGACACAGGGCTGAGGTAGGATAAGACTGAGCTGAAGAAGAGAAAAGAAAGGCTGGGGAGATGGCTCAGTGGGTAAAAGGACTGCCCTCCGAGCTTGAGGACCAGAGTTCAGATCTCCAGCACCCATGCAAAATAAGCAAGGCATGATAGTGTGGCTTGTAATCCCAGTGCTGGGGCTGGGGAGATGGAGATGGGGATATGTGTGTGTGTGTGTGTGTGTGTGTGTGTGTGTGTGTGTGTGTGATCTTGAGGGCTGTCTGGCCAGCCAGTCAAGCCAAATCAGTGAGCTCCAGGTTCACTGAGAGACCCTGTCAAAAAATAAGGTATAGAGAGATAGAGGAAGACATCTGGCACTGATCTCTGGCTTCTGTGTGTGCATGCACCATACACACACACACACACACACACACACACACACACACGCACGCACGCAGAAAGAAAGAGAGAGAGAGAGAGAGAGAGAGAGAAAAGCAGAGAAATGAGGCATCTCACAGTAGTGTGGGAGTGAGACTCCAACAGAACAGATCATGACAAGCTCATTCTTCCCTCAGCCTCACCCCCACTATGCCCAATGAAGTGGGCATTTTAAAAATGTTTTATTTACTATTATTTTTATTTTATGTATATGAGTGTATTGCCTGCATGTATATAAATGTACCCGTGTCTTATAATGCCAGAGGGGGGTCATAAGAGAGTGTTGGATTCCCTGGAACTGGAAGGTGGTTGTTAGCCTTCATGTGGGTGCTGGGCCTCAAACCTGGGTCTGCTGCAAGAGCAGCCAGTGCTCTTAACAGCTGAGCCATCTCTCTAGCCCCAGGAGTGGGTGTTTCTTATTAAGCTAGTCTCAGCTAAATTGGTTTGGGGTTATTTTTAAAGATGTCTTCAAGCTGGGCGTGGTGCACACCTTTAATCCCAGCACACCTTTAATCCCAGCACTCAGGAGGCAGAGGCAGGCGGATCTCTGTGAGTTCAAGGCCAGCCTGGTCTACACAGCAAGCTCCAGGCCAGCTGGGACTAAGGGGAGACCTTGTCTCAAAAAGATGAAAAAAAAAAAAAGATGTGTTCAAAGTGGAGATTACGAAGTAACAGTGGGATGACTACCAGGATGTAGGGGAGGACTTCACTACTCATCCCAGCCTCTGGGCACCTGTCCACTCTTATCCACACTTCCCAGGCTCTGGGCACCTGTCCACTCCTATCTGCACTTCCCAGGCTCTGGTTTTCACAGCTGTGTCTCACAGGACTAGGGAGTGTGGGAAGGACTTTAGGCCCCAGAGTCTTGGCATCAGCTGAGTTCAATTTGGCTAACCCCTACCTTGGACCCTCCTGATCACTTCTAGATGTAGGGGTGGCCCAGAGGGTACCTGGCACCTTGCCCCATGTCCCTCCGATTCCATTCAGTCTGACTTCAGTCCTTGCTAAGGCTTGGCAGTCCTCTGCAGGCCCCTAGGTGGTCTCTGGGCTTGGTGACAGTGGGGCCCAGCTTCCCTCAGCTCCCTGGCGTTCCCAGATCCCATTGCCCAACATCCTGTGTGGTAATCACGCCTGTTGGCCTCACGTAGTCCTTCTGGCCACTGTGAAATTCCCCCTAGTAGTTCCTGACACTCCTGCTTCTAAAGCAACTATCATAAATAAAAGGCAGCTACATGTTTTCTCTCAGGCAAGTCCTCACTCCAGGAGACCCAGTGTCCTTTGGCAGAGGTGGTCACGCATGTCCAGGAGGTGGCCCCTGACAGCCTGGCTGGACAGGGCAGCAGCAGCCCTATCCTATTAGCCCAAGGTCATTTGAGTTCTGCCTAAGCTAAAGGGACTTAGAGGGAAGAAAGAGCTGCTTCTTCAAAGGCAAAGACCCATGGTGGGGGGGTGCACACAGACAGTTGTAAAGCTGGAATTTAAATGGGCATGAGGTTCAGCAAGGTGGGGGCCACACATTATAATGGGCAGGGGTAGGACGGAAGAGGGGAATTACTACCCACCAAACCTGGGGTCCTGCTTAAATACCTGTTACCCTCCACACAGATTAAGCCTTATCATCTGACAAACTGAGGCCAGTACTCCTACTAAGTGCACTGTACAGGACATAGTTAAGGCCTTGTGAGGGATGAGGGGTCAGAAATCTGGAGCTGTCTGATGGAGGCACAGCAAGAATGTGCATTCCTGACCTTCAAATCATTCTTTTTTTTATTTTGGTCTCACAGAGATCCGCCTGCCTCTGCCTCCAGAGTGCTGGCATGAAAGGCTGCCCTACCACTCCCGGTGACTTGGGTTTTTTTTTTATTTTTTTTTTTGTCTTTTTTGAGACAGGGTCTCCCTATAGCCCCAGCTGTCCTGGAACTCACTCTGTAGACCAGGCTGGCCTTGAACTCACAAAGATCCGCCTGCCTCTGCCACTCGAGTGCTAGAATTAAAGGCGTACGCCACCATGCCCGGCTTCAAATCATTCTTTGGGTATGGAAAACTCGGTGGACCAGGGCACTGACTCTACAGATGTGAAAAGTGAGGTTGGGGAAGGCAGGGAACCTGTTTCCAGGTCCCAGAGGACAAGTCAGCAACACGGCTCATCTCCAGGAGCCACGACCACCAACCCAGCATCCTTGCGGGCACACACGCCTCTCCACGCAGCAGGGCGACACCATCAGTAATAGTAGAACCCAGGAAGAAGAGAGGGTGTCAGAAGAGAGGCTGGGCAAGAGCCCAAGTCCGGCATCTGGACTCTAGGGAAGCACCCTGAGGCCCCGCCTCCAGCAGCGCGCCCGCGAGCTAGGGGCGGGGCCTACCCGAGACCCCGCCTCCTCCGCGCGCGCTGCGCCCCAGGCCCCGTTGCGCGCGCCTCTAGCGTCCGCGAGAGCGCGGTGCGGGGCCGCGGTAGCCTGAGGCCTGCCCGCCCGACCCTGTCGCCGCGTGGCCAGAACCTCTGCGGCATCTCGGGCTGAACTTGGCCGCGCGCCCTCCGCTCTTGCCGTGCGCCCAGGCGCCACCCGAACGCAGAGGCGCGGCCCCGCGGGATGCGCGCACCTGCTGAAGAGGAGGCGCGGGCCGGGGGTCGCAGGACCACCCATCCCCAGCCTGCCGCCCCGTCTACTTCCCGGAGGAGCCAGATGAAGTAAGCTGCACCCCCCGCTTGCTTTCGGCTGCTTTATCGCCAGACGGCGCGGCTAGCCGGTCACTCGAGTGGCTCGGATCCCGCGGTGCTCGCTGGAGTCACCAAGATCCTCCGCGCGTCCGCCCCCTACCTTGGCTGTGACCCTACGCCAGAGCACTACTTCCGCAGAATAAAGGAGTGGTCACCCCACCCTATCCCTGCAGGGCCTGGGAACCCAGTGCAGTTAGGTGGCAGGCCAGTAACGGGAAGCCAGCCCAGTGCGCAGTACCCTTTGGCTTCCCGGAACGTGCCCTCTGAGAGGGAGCCGGGGCTTTCCCAGTGTTGAAGCTTTGGCAGTTGCTTCCTACACTCGGATCCAGGGGATGCTTTTCCAGAAGCAGACCTATACTGGCTTCTGAAAATCAGCTCAGCCAACCTTGACTGGTTAAGCTAGAAATGTTATGCTAGAACGTTCTGGAACGTTCCTAAGGTTAATATTGTAGCAAGCTCATCCCCTTGACAGTGGAGTGTAACCGATGTTGGAAAACTAGTTTTTTTTGTCTTTTTGAGACAGCCTCAAAGCTATAGCCTCAAGCTGTCCTGGAACTTACTGTATAGTCCAGGCTGGCCTCGAACTCACAAAGTTCTGCCTGCCTCTGCCTCTGGAGTGCTGGGATTAAAGGTGTGCACCACCACACCCAGCGTGGTATTATTATTTATTATTATTATTTTTAATCTTGTTGAGACAGGGTTTCCTTGTAGCCCCAGCAGGCCTAGAACTCACATGTAGACCAGGCTAGCCTTGATCTCACAGAGAGGTACACTTGCCTCTGCCTTCTGAGTGCTGGATTAAAGGCCTGTACCACCATGCCTGGCTTTCTTTGAGAGCACCTCAGACAAAGGTGTCCTGTTTGGCTTGAGCAGAGCTCATTTTAAGGTTTAGGTTTAATAGTTTCTTTGAAACAATTGGTCAACAGAAAGCCACACTAAGAAAAAGTCCTGAATTTGTTCTTATCCAAAGATGAGTAACAAGTTGCTTGTTTGGGTAACTAACTCAGGGGCCATGCAAAAGGGAAACAAAGTTGGGCTGGTGATGGTGCAATGGAACCCATCCAGAATTCCAGCAGCTCTGAGGTGCGCTCAAGCCAACCTGGGCTACCTAGTCAGACTTGGTCTCAAAACAAAACTATCAGAGGGAAACAGATCCGTGGATAAATGAAGGGACCTGCAAAAGGTGTCCTTAGTCATCTGGGCAAGGACTTCCAGATCTGCTCAGGAGCAACTGCCCTGAGTTGTAACAGGTGATCACTCACCCCACATCTTCCTAAAGTATTTTTTGTGCCCCATCTGGTTTCTTCTGGCCATTCATTAACATGAAGTTGTGGAGCTGGAGAGATGGCTCAGCAGTTAAGAGCACCAACTGCTCTAGCAGAGGACTAGGGTTCAATTCCCAGCACCCACATGGCAGCTAAGAACCATCTTTAAACCGGGTGTGGTGGGGCATGCCTTTAATCCTAGCACTTGGGAGGCAGAGGCAGGCAGATCTCTGAGTTCAAGGCCAGCCTGGTTTACAGAGTGAGTTCTAGTCCGGGGCTGGGGCTATAGGGAGACCCTGTCTCAAAACAAAACAAAACAAAACAAAAACCCCACGATAAAAGTATGCCCCAAGCTGCCTTATAAAAAAAAAATTTTTGAAGTTGTATATGCTCAGTTCACACCCAGAGCAAAAGGGCTAGAGTAATTAAACCATGGTCTTGGGGTTTACAGAATTACAGCTCCTCCTCCTCCTCCTCTTCCTCCTCCTCCTCCTCCTCCTTTCCCTCCTCCTCCTCCTCTTCTTCTTCTTCTTCTTCTTCTTCCTCTTCCTCTTCCTCTTCCTCTTCCTCTTCCTCCTCCTCATTTATTATTATCATTATTGAGACAGACTTTCTCTGTGTATCTCTGGCTGGCCTGGAACTCCCTAAGTAGACCTGGCTAGCCTGGAAGTCACAGAGATCAGCCTGCCTCTGCCTCCTCTGTGCTGGGATTAAAGGCACACTCGACTCTCCTTTTTTTTTTTTTTTTTTAATGTGTATGAGTGTACTGTCTGCATGTAGGTTGGTGCACCTGTGTTGTGCAATGCCGCGGAAGTCAGAAGAGGGCATCAGATTCCCCTGGAACTGGAGTTAAAGATGGTTCTTAGTTGCCATGTGGGTGCTGGGAATTGAACTCCAGTCCTCTGCAAGAGCAGTCGATGCTCTTAACCGCTGAGCCTTCTCTCTAGTCCCCCCCCCCGCCTTTTTTAAATCAGGATATCACACATTCTAGGCAAGCACTCAACCATTGAGCTACTCCCCCAACCTATGTTTCTTTTGATTTTTTTTTCTATTTTTTTCTCCTTTTGATTTAAAAAAAATTATTTATGTGTGTGTTTGTGAGTGGATGTGCATGCATTTGTGCCTGTGGGCCCTCAGAGAACAGAAAAGGGTGTCAGAGTCCCTGAAACTGGAGTTACACGTAGTTGTGAGTTACCTAACCTGGGTGCCGGGACCCAAACCTGAGTCCTCTGCAAGAGCAGCAAGTCCTTTTAAGTTGTGAGCCATCTCCAGCCCCTCGTATTTTGAGAAAAGGTCTTGCTATGTAGCCTAGGCTTGGCCTCAAACTCTCTATCCTTCTACTTCAGCCTCTTGTGTGCAGGGATTACTGTCATGCTCTATGTTGGTTGGCTACCATACTCTTTATTATTCTGGCCAGATGGTAGACTCATGGAAGGTCATGGGGCATCCCAACCCTGTACCCTTTTGCTACCATTATTATGACTGGAGGGACCATGGTTCATTGCGAATTTTCTGTAGCAAGATGGCTAATTGGTTGTGAGGCATTGTGAGGCCGGTGAACATGCCTTCATTCACAGTGCTGATGCTGAGTGGTAGAAGCTAGTGTGTTTACAGCTTGCCAAGCATTGCGCTAAGCGCCTTATAGATTATCCCCACATGCATTTGTAACAGACTTCTCTTCTGTGGTTGAAATATAAAGAAGTGAAAGAACTTGTCTCCGGTCACCCAGCTGCTAAGAGTTGAATCCCAGGTTGTCTACTTAATTTCTAGAAACTAGCCTGCATGGCTTTCCAGGTTTCTCTGGAATGTCAACTCTGTGTCTTCCTGATGTCCACTCAGTAGGCAAGTGGACATGCAGCTGGTTAGCAGGTACCAGTAAGAGGCCATCAGTGTTCAGAGTAACCAGCCTACCTGGAGCAGCCCATCTTGTAGAAATAATGTCTACAGTTCTCTGCCATTTCGCCATCTGGGGATATAGCCACACATTTTATAGGGAAAAGGGAGGTTATTTCTTCAGCTAAGCTACTTCTTGCCTCTAAGCTGTTTGACTTTTCAAGCTAGTTTACCTGTCAGTGTTTAGTTGCCTCTCTGATCACAGCTAGCATCACATTGTATCAGCCTCACAGAGTTGTGGCAAGAACAGAGTCGGATGTTTATCAAACTGTAAGCCTAACATTTGGTATATGGTTTAATAATAGTAGCTCATAGGATTAGTAGTATTGTTAAAAGTAGGAAGCAGCTGCTGGTGAGTGCTATGCCCCAGTGCTTGAAGTGACCATTACAGCCTTATTGCTCCATGCCATTATTCCATCCTCGTATCCTGTGCAAGGTGACAGTGTTTACTAGGAATACTGCAGCAGACTTTCCTCCTCCTCTTCCTCTTCCTCCTCCTCCTCCTCCTCTTCTTTCTCCTCTTCTTCTTTCTCCTTTTTTCGTTGATGCTTTTGGTATTTTTTTTTTTTAAGACAGGGTCTCCCTGTAGGCCCAGCTGGCCTGGCACTTGATCTCACAGAGATCCACCTGCCTCTGCCTCCCAAATGCTGGGATAAAAGGCCTTTAGGTCCATCCCACCCAGCTGGACTTTTTGGGAGAAGGAGCGACAGACAATCAGTAAGATAAGTGTAATTACTGTGCAGTATTCTAGAAATGTTACAGACTAGACAGTGCTGGGAGGTATTCAGATGGTGGAGTGCTTGTCTAGGAGGTGTGAAGCCCAGGCATTATTTAAGACTGGGTGTGGTGATTGATACATGCCTGTCAACCCTGCACTGAGGAGGCTGAGGCAGGAGGATCGGAAGTTCAAGGTCATCCTCAGCTACAATAGTGAGTTTAAGGCTAGCCTGGGATATATGAAACTCTTTTGAAAGGGAGGACTGCAGAGTGAAACAGAGCTGGGAGGCGGATGAGGGGCATGAGGTAGAGGGTTAGGATTTTATAGGGTGCTCTAAGAAAGCCTGACTGAGCAAGTGATCTTGCGGAAGTTATTGAGGGGCAGCACCATGTGGGTATCTGCAGGGAAAAATAGATCTGGCAGAGAAAAGAGCAAGTACAAAGGTCCTGAGGCAGGAGGAGGGGCAGACTAGTACTGGACGCCAAGAGAGCGATGGCCGAGAGGGTGGAATGTGAAGACTGTTCAAACTGTGAGCAGAGAGTGACGCTGGAAAGTCACCCTGTCCCCTGGGCATGGGCCTGAAGGAAGATACAGGAGTCAGGGAGGACAGTCTACAGGAATCCAGACAGAGGTGATTGTAGAGTTGACAAAGGTGGGAAGTAGATGTATCTCACACACGCATGCACTTCATTGTGTGTGTGCATGCCATGGTAGACATGTGGAGGGTTAGGGGACAACTTGCAGAAGTTGGTTCTCTGTACCGTGTGGGTCCTGTGGATTGGACTCAGGCTATCAGGCTTGACAGCAGGTGCCTGCTGAGCCATCTTGCTAGCCTTCAAATATATGTATACAGGATTACATGCCTGTAATCTCCACACTTGGGAATATGAGGCTGGAGGATTACAAATTGAGGCCAGTCTGGACTACATAGAGATATCTTGTCTCAGAAACAAAGAAACACAAAGTGAAAAGGATGAAGGGAGGGAGGGAGGGGAGGGAAGGAGGGGAAGAGGGGAAGAAGGAAGGAAGGGGAAGGGAAAGAAGGAAAGAAGTTTGTTTGGGAGGGGTGAAGGCAGATGCAGGGTAAATAAATCAGTCAATTTTGTCTGCTAAGCCTGGTCAATATCCAAGTAATCTGATCAGAGTAGCATTTGATTGTACTAGTCAGGAGCTGAGGGGAGAAAGTCTAAACTGGAAATTCAGGCTTGGCCATACAGCAGCCGCTGGCTGGTCAGTGTTTAACAGCTGCTCTGTCGGGGATAGGGGCTGGTGCTGGAGAACCTGATTATAGCTGGAATCATATTTCTGTGTTATAGACATTTCCCTACTAGGCAATGTCAAGCATACACCACAGCAAAAAGTTATCAAATGATTAGGAAGTGATAAGTTTTGAGTATTGATTACCTTTGTTCTTAATATAGTTTATCTAATTATACATTTCTATAATTTCTTTTGGGGGTTGACGTTTTTGAAACAGGGTCTCACTACATAGCCCTGGTTGGCCTGGAACTCAATATATAGATCAGACTGGCCTCAAACTCACAGAGATAAATAATGCCTGTTACCACACCTGGCTATTTTAATGGTGGCTATGTTTAACCAGCTTGAAAAAAATCCCTGAACAGTTAATAGTCAAGCCTTGTGAACAGGCACAAAGTGGCTTTAGTGTGTCATGGCTTCTAGCCACTTTTAGAGGAGGCAAGGCTCTCTGAAAAAATTAGGGAGGAGCCTGATCTGGAAGCTTTTGTCCCCAGATTGGCCTTGAGGGGACCAAATGCAGATCATGGTTGATTGATATCAGGTTCCATTCTTCCCTCTGCACTGGTAAATTTGGCCTAGAAGCCCGGGAATAAGAGGGGAGCATGATAGGAGAATGAGTGGCTCGATGAAGTGGTTTATGCACTAACCTTTCCTTTGCATTCTTGCTCCCTCCCACATTCTTTTAAACAGTCCAGTGTCCTCTTCTAGCCATGCACCTAGGAGACAGCTTAATCCAAGGTGTCTGTGGGGGCTGGGGTAGGGAGTGGAGTGTGGGCAGCAGCCCCCGATCTTCCTCCCAGCGCTTCCTCTGGGCACAGAGGCTTGGAACTGCTTCCTTCTGTGGCTGGAACTTCATCACTGGCTCTCTCTGCCTGTTCCCGCCTGAGCAGGGACAGCTGTGGGTACGTTGGCCATGCCCCCCTTTTCTGCAAGGGTGAAGAGAGGGCAGAGCTGATCTCCTGCTCCCTGGCTGGCCGAGGCAGGCTATCCCCTCTGGGCTGTTCTCGGGCCTTTGTCTACCAGGTGACTCTCCCAGGCTGACCCCTCAGAGTTGGGGGTAGAGAGCCAAGGGTGTGGGGTAAAAGCCCCTGCTCACAGCCAGGCCTAATTACCACACGAGCCTCTCAGACCCAGGTCTTGTCACTCAGAGGAGGCCTTTATTCCTCTTTTCTTTTTCCTTTCCTTTCCTTTCCTTTCCTTTCCTTTCCTTTCCTTTCCTTTCCTTTCCTTTCTTTTCCTTTCCTTCTTTCCTGTCTTCCCTGCCCTCCCCTTCTTCCTCCCCCCCCCCTTTTCTTTTCTCCTTTAGGGACTTGCTATACAATACTTCTGATTTCTGAGGGCTGAGATTACTGGCCTGTTTTTCTTTTTTTTAATTTTTTTAAATTTTATTTCTTTTTGTGTGTGTATGAATGTACTGTCTGCATGCAGGTCTGTGCACCCGTGTCGTGCAATGCCGCGGAGGTCAGAAGAGGGTCTCGGATTCCCCTGGAACTGGAGTTCTCCTGGAATTGGACTTACAGATGGTTCTTAGCTGCCATGTGGGTGCTGGGGATCGAACCTGGGTCCTCTGCAAGAGCAGTCGGTGCTCTTAAACCGCTAGGCCTACTACGCGCGCCCCCTCTTTTTTTTTTTTTTTTTTTTAATATGTATGTTTTCCCTAAATGTAAGTGTACTGTGTGCCTTCAGTGCCCACAAATGCCAGCCAAAGCTCATCAGATCCCCTGGAACTGGAGTTACAGACAATTGTTAGCAACCGTGTGTGCTGGGAACCTAACACAAGTCCTCTGCAAGAACGGCCAATGCTCTCAGCCACTGAGCCATATCTCCAGCCCCTAGCTGTTTCTTGAGTAAACATTGTTGTACGTAGAACTGTACGTTCCATACGCTTACAGCTTTAAGGAATTTTGCCTTTGCTTCTGAGGGGGTCAGCTCTCAGCTTCCACCATGACTTAGCTCTGGATTTCCTGGCCCTGCTAGAATGCTCTCTGCTCCTAGCACTTCTCTCTCTATTTAAATAGAGGGAGGCATCTCCTGGTAGTAGGATGGGAATCTTCCTTCTTGGAGAACATGGGACTAAAGGGGCAGTAAAATGCCTGGACACACGTCAGTTCCTTTCCTAGGTGAGGGTGCCCCTACTAGAAGAAATGCTTTGTTCAAGGATATGTGGCTGTTAACGGTCGGACCAGGAACGTGGCCAGTACGAGTGCATTTTCTGGTGTCCAATCCAATATCCTGTCCTTCTTGTCCTCCAGTCTCTCAAACTGTTCAGTCACTGTTTTCTTACCGATTTGCTAATTAGAAAAAGAGGAGAGCAAGAGAGAAGAAAATGCCCGAGTAGGGAGGGCGGTTCGTCCCCAGCTTCGTGACCAACTTCAGGTTTTCGACTTTGGTAGGATTGTTCCATAGCCCTTTCCTCTTAGCCCAGAGACCAGAGGGGGATGTGCTTCAGTAAAATCTTCAAACCTGCACCCTCTGCAGCGGAGAGAGGTGGTATAGACCAGACGGAGAGGAGCCGGAGTCCTCAGGCTCAGGCCTTCGCCTCATCACGGGAGGCTGAGTCGGCTGGTGAAGTTGGTAGCACACGTTGTTCTCCAGGTCACTTGGATGGCACTTTGCCTCTGTGGCCCAGAGGTGAGGAGCAAAATCCAGTGTCTCTTACAGCAATAGTGTTGGGCCACCTTGGGGCTGGGGGGTCACTCTGTATTTTATTAACTTTCTTTTTTTTTTTTTTTATGACTTTTTTGGAAACAGAGTCCCAAAGTCCTAAGCTGGCCTCAAAGTAGTTATGTAGCCCAGGTTAGCTTTGAACATCTTTGCTTCCTGCCTCCGCCTCCCAAGTGCTGGAATTACAGCACACCATGCCTTGCTCATTTAATTAATCTAGTTAGTTGACATTAGGCTAGTATATTTTTCAGTTTGTTTGTTGTTTGGTTTTGGAGACAAGGTCTTACTATGTAGCCCAGGCTGGGCTTGAACTTTGAGTATACGCGCAGCCTTAACTGCCTGAGTGCTTGGGATTACAGACATGTGCCACCATGCATAGCTAGCTGGGTGGTTTTTTATTGTTGCTGCTGTTACAAACGCTATCTCTGTTCATCTTTACCACCCTTCCCTCCTTTAGGTTAGTGGAATCTGGACTGCAGATTGAACCCAGGGACTCACCCATGAGATGGGAACACTCCAACACTGATGTTTTTTTACTTTCAGTTTTGGGTTTCACTAAGTTGCCCAGACTAACCTTGAACTCCATTTTTAGCCCAAGCTGGCCTTGAACTTTTAACATCCCTTCCGGTGTGCTAGGATTATGGGTATGAGCCACTGTACCTGGTTTCAACCATGTTTTATAGATAACTAATTAAGTGGTTTCATAAAGTCCTGTAACTAAAAGGGATATTGAGACCAGAGTTCGCAACCCCAATACCATGACTCTATTGGCTAAGGAGGCCGATTAATGTGCTGACTTGACCTTGGGCTTCACGACTTCATTCTTCCTTTTAGTCTCCTTCATAATACTGTGAGTTTGGGAACTGTCTCATTGGATTGAGGCCCAATTGGAGCAGTGCATCCAAATCACCCACCAGTTCATGCTTGCTACCTGGTCAGCACAGCTCTCATTATTTGATGCAATACTTAGAAGCCAGTTATGACAAAGGGGTGGGGCAAACTAAGCATCCAAGGTGGCTGGATCTACTCAAACAGGATTTTACTGACTTGGTTGGTGATGGGAGTGGGAGGCCAGGCTGATGCCCTCTGTGTTCAGTGTTCTGCAGGCTTAGTGTTCAAGCGTGTGCTCAGTGGACCAGCTGTCAGCTCCTTAGGCCTGACCCTGACTTTTTCCATCAGACACTGCATTTTAAAAAGATCCCCAGGAAACTCAAATGCACAGTAAAGTTTTAGCCAGACAGTTAAGGTTAAAAAACAGGGACATGATAAAAACAAGCACACATCGCCAATTTAGGAAAGAGTCATTCCCTAGGTGTTTAGCCAACTACACAGTAAGCAACTGTGTTGAAATACCCAATATGTTCCAGGAACATAAGCAGGAGATGAGGCAGGCTTACTTGAGTGCTGGGCGCAGAGCAGACACACTGTCAGATGAGTATGGGCCAGAGGTAGTCCTCAGCGAGGCAGCCTTGGGCTCCCGTACCTGTCTGTGAGGTCCCTGAGCCTCTTGGAGCAGCACACCCAGAGCCCTGGCTCCCGGGAGCAGGTCAGGAGTTTGGAATGCGGCTTGCCAGCTGGCGTCTCCTCCTTCTCCAGGCTGTTCTCTGGGCCTCAGATTTCTCCTGCCTCTCTTCTGCACTGACCTTGCAGCTTTTCCTTCCCTTTGGGCAGAGGCTGTTGCCAGTTGAGAAAGAAAGGCTCAGAAGCCAAGGACAGGGATTGGGAAGCAGAGGAAAATAGAAGAGCCGTGTAGCCCTCTTCTGTATCTGAGAATGAGAATAGATACACTGGGAACAGGAGAGGAGAGGAGAGGGCGCAGGGCTGGACGGGACGGGACTCTCAGGCCGTCCTTTCAACAGATGGAAGTGTCAGGAGTCCTATGAACAGGTGCACACTGCTTTTGGCCTTTGTCTTAGTTGGCTGTCACTAGACTCATCTTGAGGGTGGGTCCCCAGACACATGAAGATGCAAAGGAAGACTGGGAGGTCAGAAGCTGTTTCATGGCTCCACGCCTGTTATCCCAGCACTTAGGAGGCTGGGGCAGGAGAACTGATATAAAATTGAGGCCATCCTGTGCCACAGAGTGACACTCTGTCTCAGACAAACAAAAACAGAGGTGAATTTGGTCCCCTCTGCACAGGGATGGTGGTGGTAAATTGGCCAGCTCTGTGAAGCCTTTAGTATATATAGTTCTCTCTAAGTCTCAGTTTCCCATCAGGATAACCATACCCATTCTGTTTGTTTTGTCTGGTTTTTGAAGGGCGCCCAGCCTGTCCTGTAATTGCTCCCTCCCTCCCTCTCGTCCCTCCATTTCTACCCTCTCCTTCCCAAAGCTACCGTTCCTCCCCTCCTTGCTTCCTACTGCTCTTTCCCAAAGCCCAGCCTTAGTGGACACCTGGAGGGCTCTGGGTCTAAACACAGCACACTGGGCCCTACGGCTTTGGCCGGAACTCAAATATTCTTGGGATTTGACCCTGGCCTTTTGCCTCTCAGACATGCCCAGCTACCTCAGGTCAGGCTAAAGCTCAGCTGGGATTGCATGTTTGCCTAAGGGAGGTCATGAAGAGCAGTTTAGGAAAACCAGCTCCCCATTGTCTTCCTGTGGAACCTTCATCCCACAGTGCCTCAGCCTTTCCATTTGCAAAGGGGCCTGCAATTTACCCTGTGTGGCTTTTCAGGGCTCTTGTCTGGGCCCAGTGAGATCAGCTCCATGGCACTTGGTCCTGTGATTGGCACATATGAACATCCTTGGGGCTCTACACAATCTGCTACCTTGTAAATGGTGCTTTAAAGGTGGCAAGCACTGGCCTAGTTGATACTTTGGGGCCAGTTGTATATGAAACCAAGATGTAACCAGTTTTAATAATTTTCCAGTCATTGAGCTGGGATTTTCACTCAGGCAGGGGCTGTACTGTCTGGTTTGTTTTATTCAAATTTATTTTTATTTTGTGTATGTGAGTGTTCTGCCCACATGTATGTATGTATACCATGTACTTGCCTGGTTCTTGAGCTCAGAAGAAGGCATTGGATTCTTGAGACCTAGAGTTACAGACGGTTGTTAGCTACTGTGTGGGTGTTGGGAACCAAACCTGAGTTTTCTGCAAGAGCCTCAAGTCCACTTAAGACACTGAGCCATCTCTCTAGCCCCTGTTTGTTTTTTGAGACAGGGTCTTTCTTTGTAGCCCTTACTAGCCTTAAACTCTCTATGATTTCAGGCTGGCCTTCAACTTGTGGCAATCCTCCTGCCTCAACCTTCCAAGTACTATGATTACTATGTGTACCACCATACTTGGCATTTTTTTTTTTTGTCCCAGTAATGAGGCCCAGTGTCCTCATGAATGCTGAACAGGCAGGCCTCTACCACTGAGCTACATCCCAGCCCCAAAGTGTCTTCTTTATATAATTTTTAATTGTGTGCATATACGTGTATCTGTGGAGGGGTATGCGCATGTGAGTGTAGGTGCCCATGGAGACCAGAGGTGTCAGAGCCCTTGGAGCTGGAGTTACGGGCAGTTGTGAGCCTACTGATGTGGGTGCTAGGAACTGAACTCAAGTCCTCTGCAAGAGTGGTACGAACTCTTAACCACTGAGCCATCTCTCCAGCTGCTATACTTTTTTATTATACTTATTTGTGGTTGTGCTTGGATGTGCATGGAGGTCAGGAGACAACTTTTAGGAGTTGGTTCTAGCCTAGTATATAGATCCTGGGGATCAAATTCAAGTCATCAGGGCTGGCAGCAGGTACATTTACCCACTGAGCCATCTGGAAAACCCCCAAAGTCTATTCTTAATCACTATGGCCAGTCTTTATTAGTAGTAATTTTATGCATGCAGTTCAGTAGACATGAGAAAAACCAAGCTAGGGGTGGGAAAAGGTATGGGCAGAGAGTACCTGCCACTCTTCCTGGACTAGGGTTGCCCTGCTGTCCAAAGCTGTGCTCATGCTTGAGGTTGCTGGTGGTTGTGAAATATCCTGCCCCTCCCCCAGCCCCCCCCCCAGGGGGGGGAACGACTCCCTGGTGGTTAGTCCACTCTCTCATGCTTGTAGCAGCAGAATGGCCTGGTTCCACCAAGTGGCCTTGGACTTCCCCAGATAGAATTCCCATTTCTGGGGTGGACTCCCTATCCACTGACTTCCTGGCCCAGAAGTCCGGCTGCTCAGGAGGGAGCGGGATGCTGTGGATGTTTCTTGCCAGGCAGGAAATGTTTGCTACCTTAGATGTGTTGCTTCCATATCGTAACCTCCGGAACCATGTCTGATCCCTCCTTGTACTTTGTCTTTCCCAGGCACTCAGGCATTTGGAAGATGCTCAGAGCGGTCATGTGCCTGGCCCTTCTGGGCTGCCTGCAAGCCCAGGAATTTCAGGGACATATTTCCATAATTCTTCTGGGAGCAACCGGGGACCTGGCTAAGAAGTACCTGTGGCAAGGCCTGTTCCAGCTGTACCTGGATGAGGCAGGGAAGGGCCACAGTTTCAGCTTCCATGGAGCTGCTCTGACAGCCCCCCAGCAAGGCCAGAAGCTCATGGCCAAGGCCCTAGAGTCCCTCTCCTGCCATGAGGACATGGCACCCAGTCACTGTGCTGAACTCAAAGGTCAGTTTTTGCAGCTGAGCCAGTACCACCAACTGAAGACAGCCAAGGACTATCAGACTCTGAGCGAGGACATCAAGACTCAGGTCCAGCAGGACGGACTCTGGGAGGCTGGCAGGATCTTCTATTTCTCTGTGCCACCTTTCGCCTATGCAGACATTGCCCGCAACATCAATAGCAGCTGCCGGCCAGGCCTTGGTGCCTGGCTGCGGGTTGTCCTTGAAAAGCCTTTTGGCCATGACCACCTCTCTGCCCAACAGTTGGCTTCAGAACTTGGGAGCTTTTTCCAGGAGGAAGAGATGTACCGGGTGGACCATTACCTGGGCAAGCAGGTGAGCTGCAGTTTGCAGCCTGGCAGGGATGGGGCAGGCTGGGTACCGATAACCTGTCAGCAGGGCCACACTGCCAACTGTGGAATTGAGCCAGAGGGTATTTGGACCCTTGAACCCCCACATCTTCCCTGAAGGTAGTCAGGAGGTGCAGAAGCAGAGGAAGCCAGTAGGCAGAACTTCCTGTAAGCAGCCCTTCCCTCCTCCTCTGCTTCTGAGCAAGGTCTGTACTCAGTATTACCCCGCCTCCTCCGTAGAGGTGGTACAGGGACCCTGGTTTCTGAATCCAGCTTCCATTTGGTGGATACTGTAAGAATTAGAATTTACTTTTTAAATTTCACACCCATCTGCCTTTATTTTTTATTTATTTAAAATATTTATTTATTTATTTATTTATTTATTTATTTATTTTGTCTTTTTGAGACAGGATCTCCCTGTAGTCCCAGCTGGCCTGGAACTCCCTATGTAGACCAGCCTGGCCTGGAACTCACAGACTGCCTCTGCCTCCCGAGTGCTGGGATTAAAGGCCCATCTGCCTTTTAAAAATAAAAATCTTTGTCTGCCTGAATTCTGTCTTGAGCCAGAGGCTGGTAATAAGATACGAAAATTGAATAGGATGCCATGGGACTCCAAGCACAAGTGTTTCCACCAAAGCTAGATGCAGGAGTTTGAAGTGTCTTCCTGGACGATGCAGCTCCGTGACCAGTTCACTCTTCACAGCCCTCCACACTCTGGGCAGGTCCAGTCCCAGCATCCCCACCAAGGAGTGCACTGCCCCTGTGCTCTTTCCTACCAAGGCTGCTGCGTGCCCATGGACTGGCAGGTAGTTGGTTACCTGGGGCAGAGGCTTTGCTTTCTGTACACCCCTGTGCAGTTGCCATAGTGGCCCCTGGCCAGGGAGGGTCCTGAAGGTTTCCTTGTTACAATTCTACATTAAGTTATCTTTATTTTACTAAAAGTTGATAGTCTGAAGAGAGCTTTTTTGCTGGCTGGTTGGTTTTGTGCAGTCCTGGGCTCTAGCCCAGGTCTTCATGTGTGTGAGCCAGGTGCTCTGCCTGAGCCCCAGCCCAGCGAGACAGGCAGTTTGAAATATGTTCTTTCTTGGCTGGAAACTGTTTAGGTCACTTTAAGTTTTGAGTATCTTCACTGGGTTGTGAGACCCTGGGGTCCAGGAACTGTTGTCCACAGAATGTTTTCTCCTTAAGCAGGGAGAGGTCTGGAGCCCAGGAGTCAGGGCTTTTCCTTCATCAGAGAAGAACCTGGGATGACCAGTCTTCCTCCCCAACAGGCCGTGGCTCAGATCCTGCCCTTCCGAGACCAGAACCGCAAGGCCTTGGATGGTCTCTGGAACAGGCACCACGTGGAGCGGGTGGAGATCATCATGAAGGAGACCGTGGATGCAGAAGGTGCGTGAGAGGCCTGGTGCCCTGTGGCTCCTCGGCCTTGTCTACCTGGTATTTGGTGGGACTCCAGGCCTTGCAGTCAGGAGTGGCAGCTGGACCTCTGCAGTGGCCAGCTCGGCTTGGAGGGAGGATCTCTGCTGGTATGTGGTCTGACTCCAGGCCTCCTGCTGTGTCCCACACTCTGCACCTGGCCTGCAGGGTGCCTGGTGGCAAAGTCCAAGTTGTCATTGCTGCTGTAGGGGGCATTTGGCCCTGTGACATACACCTGGTGCAGACACTTGAAACACTGCAAGCAGTCAGTGCTAGAAACTGCCCTGGGTGTTTTTGTGCTATTTGGGTTGGGTTTGTTTGTTTGTTTGTTGTAGGCCCAGCTGGGCTGGAGCTTGCTATGTAGACCAGGCGGGCCTCAAAGAGATCCACCTACCTCTGCCTCCTACTGCTGGGATTAAAGGTGTGTGCTACCATGCCCAGCTGGGTTTGTTTGTTTGTTTTTTGGTTGTTTGTTTGTTTTTGACACAGGGCATTAGGTAGCCCAGGCTGGCGTCAAACACACTCTTTAGTCAAGGAAGAACTTGAACTTCTGATCTTCCTGTCTCTAATCCCGAATGCTGGGATTACAGGTGTGTGCCGCCATGCCCAGCTACTGTGGGTTTTATGCAAGTGAAACAGGGCCGTCAGAGCCGTGGGGCCCTGTGCTTGCGTGGGTGTGGCAGCCTTCCCCTGCACTCTCCTCTCCCAGGCCTCCTTCTTGGAGAGTTCTAGCACTATTACTCCTTCTCCCAGGGCCTTTCTGGCCACCCCCCCCCACCCCACCCCCGTGAGGCCCACTCGCCACTCTCTCCTGGAGTCACAGATGCTCCGTGGTGTTCTCCAGGGCCCGCTGTCCCCTGCATGCTTCACTGGCTCTCTCACCTGAACATCTGTGTCAGCAGAGGCATCCACCTTACAGCTTCTTCATAAATATCAAATGAATGGTATCAGCCCGGGCTCAGGAGGTTGTGTTAGGCCCATCTCTGCTCTGGCTGGGTGATCTCTGTGTGTCACTTCTACATCTGTGGCAAGAACAGATTTTGCAGGTGATGGCAGCCAAGGTCACTTTGAGCTCTGGCATTCTGCAGTGGTATTGCAATATTTTTAAGTGTGTGTATGTGAAAGCCTGGAGAGATGGCTCAGCATTAAAGAACACTGGCTCTTCTTGCAGAGGATCTGGGTTTGATTTTTTAGCACCCAAATGGTGACTAACAATCATCTGTAATTCCAGTTTTAGGCACCTCTGTGGGCATTGCCCAACACAGGTATACTTACATCCATGCAGGCAACACACTCATACATATAAAATAAAGCTAATAAATAGTTTTGGGGGCATGGTAGTGTATACCTTTAATCTCAGCACTCAGGAGGCAGAGGCAGGCGGATCTCTGAGTTCAAGGTCAGCCTGGTCTACATAGGGAGTTCCAGGACAGCTGGGGCTACAGGGATACCCTCTCTCTCAAAAAAAATACTTATATATACATATATATTAAGGTTTATGTGTGGTATTGTGTGTTTATGTGTGCATGCAGGTATTCCTGTGTGTGTGTGTGTGTGTGTGTGTGTGTGTGTGCAAGTATATGGGGCCAGAGGTCAATATCAATCTTTCTTCGATCTGTCTTCACCTTTATTTAAAAGTTTTTAAAAATTAATTGTATTTGTTTTATTTGTGTGCGTGTGTGTGTATACATGGCACCACATGTGCGTGGAGGCCAGAGGATGGTTTGTGGGAGGTGGTTCTCTCCTACCATTTGGGTCCTGGCCTGAACTCAGGTCGTCAGCCTTGGCAGCAAATGCCTTCATTGCCCGAGCCATCTTGCTGGCCGTTATTACAATTTTTTTTTTAATTTTATTTATTTCCGTATGTGTATGAATGTACTGTCTGCATGCAGGTCTGTGCACCCGTGTCGTGCAATGCCGCGGAGGTCAGAAGAGGGTCTCGGATTCCCCTGGAACTGGAGTTCTCCTGGAATTGGAGTTTCAGACGGTTTTCGGCCGCCATGTGGGTGCTGGGGATCGAACCCGGGTCCTCTGCAAGAGCAGTCGGCGCTCTTAACCGCTAGGCCATCTCTCCAGCCCCTGTTATTACAATTTTTGAGCATTATATTTATATCATTGGTTCTTACCCAACAACAACAATCACAATAACTTTCAAAGCAAATTGTTACTGTGTCTCCCAGTAGCCATATGAAGAGGGGACAGTTACTGGCCTTCTCCTGCAGGAACATCTTGGTCATGTGTCTAAAGACCCTGGCTGGAGTGAAGGAGCCGACTCCTGGTCTGCAGTGTGGCCCCGTTCTCAGGCTTGGCCCATTGCACAGTGCCATTGTGCACCCACATTCTGTATCTTCAGGGGTCCTGGAGGCTACTACCACCACCCCTCCTACCCCATGGTGTGCTCCTGGCCAGAGGAGAGAGACCCGGGCTCTTGGACCTGGGGATGGGTAGAAGACGTCCCTTTCTCTTGTTTTTGACTGTTCTTTTGATTTTCCCCTTTGTTCCTCTTCAGCTGCCCTTCCCTCTTGGCATGTGTAGTTGGTGCTGGAAGCGCTGAGTCTCTGCCTCTGAGATGCTGGGGGGCTGGTATATGTGGATGAGAAACCCCATTGTGGGGATGGCAGGCAGGCTGTGGGAGGCAGGAGAGGGATGGGAGGCCTTCAGGATCCACATGAGAGAGCAGTGCCACCCCCTGATGGTGGCCTTACATGGATCTTAGGAGAAGTCTTCCTGAGCCCGTCACAGCCTTGTCTTTGTCTGATGTCCGGGTGAGAGTGAGTGCTGGGCCTGTTCTTGTCATGGAACTGCTGAGCTGCAGCCCTGGCACTGAGAACATGGAGTGGCCAGGAGGTACAGCTGCCACCCCCGAGCCAGCAGCAGTGTCTGTACCTCTCTGCGTTGCCTGGACTCGGTCTGTCCCTGGTATGGCTGGGAAACAGTCTCGCTCTCTCTTCTGGAGCTTTTCCCTGTGCCCACCATAGGGTGAAGAGCAGTGTGTGGACTTAGGTGCCCCTCCTGCCCATTTCCCTCTTATGCTTGCACACCCTCGGGGTTCCTTGGGGGTCTCTGGAGCCCAGGATCAGGCACATGACAGCAAAAATACCTTTGGAATTTGGAGAAAGGATGCCAGGGGACCAGGCAGAACGGCAAGTGGAGGTCTCTGCAGGTCGGGCTGCTGAGGCAGGCCTGCATCAGGAAGAGCTGCTACCCCGTGGCTGTACCTGGGGACAGGTCAGGGGCCTCTGGCTACAAGGCTGCTTCACTGGGCAGATTCCACTGCTCCTGAACCCAGAGCCCAGTGCTCCCCCACTCAGTGGGAGGACTGGCAGCCAGGGATCCCCTTGTTGCAAGGGCCTGCACCCAGCAAGGGAACAGGGGTTGCTGTGTATGTATAGGTCTGGTAGAGTATCTAGGCTTAAAAAAAAAAAACCTCGTTTTGGGATTGTTTTGTTTTGTTTTGAGTCAGGGTCTCGCTGTGTGGTATAGGCTGGCCTCAAACTATATAAGCCAGGCTAACCTTGTATTCATAGAAATCCTCCTGCCTCAGGCTTTCAAGTACTAAGATTATAGATGTGAGCCATCACTGTCTTCTTTCAGAGTCTGTTTTTGCTAGATCTGGCCAGCCCACTTGGACATCCCAAGAGGGGCCTGCCGCAGCTCTAGTGACCCAAGTGCAAGTGTCCTGTGTCCTATCCCTCCCTGCGCTGACCTGCTTTGGACTCTCTAGCCTAGGCTGGGCATAGTACAGGGACTGAAAATGTACAACTCCTCCTCACCAACCCCTGCCAGCCTGAACCTGGCGTGGGGCCCAGGCACCACCATCTGGGTGGCAGCGGCGAGCTCAGGAGGTAGCTGTAGTGTGGACTGAATGATTCCAGGGCAGAATTTTGAGCCCCACAGTCAGATCATTAAGCAGAAAGACCAAGGTCACAGACCACTTCCTGTCCACTCACGCTCTGCTTCTGCCTAGGGGTAGATGCCAGGGCAATCTAGACTGTACTCTGCATTCCGGGAGGGAAGGGGCTGCTGGCCAGCCTCTGCACACCGAATGTCTCTGGTCCAGCATTGCCGCATCCCTGGGAAACAAACTCCCAAACTGTGCAACCACAAGGTCGGTTGTCTCCCCCCCCCCTTATTTACCCACATCCACGTGGGTAGCAGTGGCTCCCCCCGCCCCCCCACGACTGTGTCCAAGGGCTTTCTCTCCTTCTTCCGCAGCCTCGGGCCCAGTCTAGCTTGCTGCAGAGTCAAGCTGCTGCACAAGCTAGAGGTGCACTGGAGGAGGACGAAAAAGGCCGTCCTTCAACTGGCCAGCAGTGACCCTGTGGTATCTGACCGAGGTTACCCCACAGTGTGCTCTGTCCCTCACTGGGGACAGTAGCTTGGGACATAGGAGTGATCTTGGCCAAGTCACTGCCTGTTGGGTGTCCTTGTTGTCAGGAGGAACTGGGCCTTTAATGACAAAGGTTCAGCACTCTGGGTTCTAGGGTTTGAACCCCACCTTCTGAACTGTCAGAACCCCAACTTCTAATCGTGGTACTCCTCGGCCTCTCTGCTGTCCAGGCCTGCAGGAGCTGGCCTTTCTTACCACAACAACATATTCAGGGGTTCTCTCTCTGAGTCGCCCCAGTTTCTCCTCTGTACAGAACTCTGCCTTTATTTGGCAGGGGAAGAAGGGATGCTTCCTAAAGTTGTCCCTGCTGGGAAGGGCTCCTGCCCCAGCACCAGGGAAAAGAGTGTGATGCATGTTTACCCCTGAGGGTAAAGTGACCGCCCAGCGCTTCTCACCAAGGGACGACATCAGCCAAGGTCCTCCAGGTAGCAGCAGCAGCTGTCCCGTTGTCCGCCTGCCTGCCGGAAGGGCCTACCAGCCGCTCTGCAGAGCTAGCATCCTTTTCCAACCCATCTGCTGTGCTGTCTGCAGATTGAGCTTGGGGCAGCTGCTGCCTCCTGTCCAGAGAGACAGGAGAGAGAGGGAGAGGGAAAGAAAGGGAGGGAAGGAGAGAGAGAGAGAGAGAGAGAGAGAGAGAGAGAGAGAGAGAGAGAGAGATTGAGATTGAAGCAGCTAGCACCTCTCCTTGACTCTCACCTTCCTTATTTTTAGTGATCCCCAGAAGACACTAGTAGGGACTGTGGCTGACTTTTACTTGGTTTGTTGTTGTTGTTGTTATTGTGTTATCTATTTTTTCTGGGGAAACCCACTGGTAGTGGGAGCAGTGGGAGGGGTGCTGGTCCAGTCAGGAGGATGTGACCCTCAGCTCAGCCTCTGCAATGCCGAGAAGCCCCGGTTCCTCTCTCTGGGTGGTTTTTATGGATTCAATTAGATAATGTCCATGGAAATACTTTACAAATGGAAATGTTCTCCTTCCAAGTGTACAGGAGAGGTGGCTTCAGTGACCTTACAGTGTCCAACCTGACTTATGTTGGCTAATTATAGAAAGACCTGTAATTGATCTATAATACTCTCTTAGTCCATTCTTAGTTACTCTCTCTCTCTCCTGGCCCCCCACATATTTAAATCTCCATATATTGACAGTCTGCATAATGTATCTTAACAGCTCTGTATTTCTGTTCAGTTCTATTTATACCACAGAATATGTGGTAGAAACTCTATAACTAGGCATTTTGGTTGTTTCCAGACTTTGCTATTTTAAGTGGTCCTTTCTGAGCTTTTTATATATTTAAAATTCACATTCGATAAAATCTCCCCCTTTAAAGACTATGATTCAGTAGTTTTTAGTATGTTTGAAATATTGTATGGTCACTGTATACTTCTAGAACATTTATCAGCACTACAATTTTTCCTTTAGTGTATTTCTGCAGTGGAATCAGCGGGTCAGAAGGGGAAGAACAGTTTCCAGCCATTCTTGCATCCATCAGACTGTAACAGAGCCATGGTTCTCCCCAGACCTGCAGATAGGAACCAGGTTCATTGGGGTGGGGGTCGTCTTTCTTGCCGTTTTCCAACCTGCTTGAGCTTTATTGTTGTCAAATACTGTGGGGTTTGCCCTGAACTTTAATCTAGGAAAGGCTGCCCAGAGCCAGTGCAGATCATAACAAGGAAGAGACATCAGTCCATAGTCAATAGAAATTCTAGATTCAGTCAGCACATTGAGTCGGGAAGGCCACTGCCTGACTGATACACGCCTGGCCTCTTGCCCTTCTCATGCCGGCCACAGTGCTGGTCCTAGCAGAGCTGACCAGGTTGGAGCAGAGCCCTTAAACCCGTAGGCTGTGCTAAACACAGGATTAGCCCCAGAACTTGAAGTGAGGGAATAAAGGGAGCTCTCTGCTCCCCAGTAGGTAATAAACGCTCATCATGCATTCTCCCCAGAACCGATAAGATAAAAATAGGAACAGGGCCACTCAGGGATTTGTGAAATTAACGAATAGTAAGCAGATATCAGGCCTTCAAGGACTCTTGCTTCCTCTCCACCAAAATTTCATCTGTTCTTAAAGCCGTACCTGCCCTCTTTATACTTAAATCCACTGCACTTGATTGCTTTTATCAAATGTGGGTTCGTATCTGAGCATCTCTGAAACTGGGTTTATGATGGGTGCCGGGGTTGAACTGGCAGCCCTTTTTTCCTATGGAGTTATAAATACTGATACTTTCACCATGGGGGAAGTTTCAGGTTTGGGGAAGCCCAGGGTATTGTCTTCTCTAACCTTATACCTCCAGTGACCTTTTAGGGACTGTCACCAAATGTCATCTCTTCTGAGTCAGCAGACTTAAAATGGAAACTATTGGCAGGGCTAGTGGTGCACGCCTTTAATCCTAGCAATCAAGAGGCAGAGGCAGGCAGATCTCTGTGAGTTCCAGGGAATATGATGCCTTCTTTTAGCACCAGAATGCACATACATTTTTTTGTCCTTTTGAGATAGGGTCTCCCTTTAGTCCCAGCTGGCCTGAAGCTTGCTGTTTAGACCAGGCTGGCCTTGAACTCACAGAGCTCTGCCTGCCTCTGCCTCCAGAGTGCTGTGATTAAAGGCATGAGCCAACATGCCCAGCCATGTATTTTCATTAAAAGTTTTATTTATGCATATGTCACATGTGTGCAGGCCAGAGAGAGGGTCAGATCCCCTGGAACTGGAGTTGCAGTTGTGAGCCACCTGACATGGGTGCTGGGACCTGATTCCTAGTCCTTTGCAAGAGCAGTGAGTGCTCTTAACCCACTAAGCCATCCGTTAACCCCTAACTGCCCCTTTTTTTTTTTTTTTTTTGTCTTTTTGAGACAGGGTCTCCCTGTAGCCCCAGTTGGTCTGGAACTCACTTTGTAGACCAGGCTGGCCTTGAACTCACAAAGATCCCCCTGTCTCTGCCCCCTCCCAGCCCCCCAAGTGCTGGGTTTAAAGGCATGCGGCACCACACATCACTTGTTTTTAATTTCTTAAAGATTTCAATTTTTTAAATTTTATGTGTAAGAGTATTTTGCCTATGTATGTATGTATGTATGTATGTATGTATGTATACCATGGTGTTTGCCTTATGCCTGTAGAAGCCAGAAGAGGACGTCAAATCTCCTGGAACTGGAACCATCATCTGGGTGCTGGGAACTGATCCTGGGTCTCCTGTAAGAGCCACAAGTGCTCCTGACCATTTAGCCATATCTCTAGTCCCATATTTATTTATTTTTATTTATGTGTATGTGTTTGTGTATGTATGTATGTATGTATGTATGTATGTATGTATATATGTGCATTCTGGTGCTAAAAGAAGGCATCAGATCCCCTGGAGCTGGAGTTAGTGAGCCATTATGTGAATCAATCCCGAGTTCTCTTCAAGAGCAGCAGCTGCTCTATACCATTGAGCCATCTTCCTAGCCCCATATTTGTCTGTATTTATGTGTATGTGTGTTTGTGCATTCTGATGCCAAAAGAAGGCATCAGGTCCCCTGGAACTGCAGTTGCAGGGGGTTGTGAGCCACCTAAACTTGGGTGCTAGGAACTGAGCTCCAGTTCTCTGCAGGAGCAGCAAGCACTCAACCATTGACCCATCCCTCCAGCCCCTATCTCCTCTTTCTGAATACATGCTTTATTCAAGTGATGTTGTCTCCTCCTGGTGATATTATGTACCAGGATATGTGTAAATTCATTCCCTCTGCTGTCTGTGGTTTTAAAAAAAGGCAATTGTTTAGGGGATAGGTCACACAGCTTTGTCCCCACCATGGAGCCTCAGGTGCAAAGAATGGCAGGTGTCAGGACTCCAGGCAGGGCTGCAGAAGAGAAGGCTGGTGCTCCGAATAGGTGCTGAGGTGCCGTCATCATTTTGCTTTCTGTGGCTCTGATAAACACCATGACCAAAAGCCACTTGGGGAGGAAAGGGTTTATTTTATCTTAAAACTCCCAGGTCACAATCCATCACTGAGGAAAGTCAGGGCAGGAACTGAAGCAGAGATCGCAGGGGAACGCTGCTTACCGGCTTGCCTTTTTCTGGCTTGCTCTGCTACTTTTCTTACACAGCCCAGCCCTATGTGCCCAGGGATGGCACTGCTCACAGTGGGGTGGGCTTCCCACATCAAGTAGCAATTAAGAAAATGCCCTCAAAGGTACCCACAGGCCATTCTGATCTGGGAAAGTTTTCCGTTGAGGGACCCTCTTCCCAATGACCCTAGTTTGTGTTAACATGACAAAAACTAACCCACAGAGGCGCCCGTCTTGCCTGGAGTTACTTATCTACATAGGCAGAGCATTTGGTGAGTGATGCTCTTTCTGCCGTGCAATGAGGCAATGAGGCTTGCTCTGTGGGTGAGGTGGGGGCTGGACTGGGCATTTACAGGTTAGATTTCAGCCACGTTCTATAAGGAGCATGGATTTGACTGCTAAATTTGAGACTTGTATCTGTGTTGAAATCAGGGATATCAGAGCCCACTTGCCTTATGCTTGGAGAGGGCTGTCCTGGCTCTGGTCACCTGCTTCTGCCCATGTAAAGTGGTGGTGAGCGGGTTCCTGCCATGTGGACCCTCGTGGATCAGCTGCTTGGTGCTACACCGGCGTGGCTGGGCTCAGTGTTCCCGGCACCGCCTCTCTCGCCTTCCCGCTGGTCCAGCCAGCCAGCCCT
The DNA here is from genome assembly GCA_009823505.1 of Rhizomys pruinosus. NCBI lineage: Eukaryota > Metazoa > Chordata > Mammalia > Rodentia > Spalacidae > Rhizomys > Rhizomys pruinosus. The sequence continues at coordinate 419,328 of VZQC01006857.1, forward strand.
TTCCACCTGGACGTCGTCCGCACATGAAGCACATGCACGGTTTCCTCTCCTTCCATGGTTGTTCCCTGCCTGTCTTCCCAGTACCTGTGCTGTGGCTTGAGCCCCAGTTTGAAGATCTGGTCCCCTCTTTGCTCTCACTTTGCTCATCTGCTGGCAAGTCCAGTCAGTTCCAGATTGAAATGAATCCCTCCAGCTCCTCGGCCGCTGCTCTAGCGGGAGCCCAGGTAGCTCTTCCAGCAGCTCTCCTCTCTGTAGCCTCACGCAACGTCAGGCCAAGCCTGGGCCAGGGCTGCTCTGCCTCAGACATTCAGCGGCTTCTCCCAGAGCCGAGAGCACTGTGCAGCGCCTTTACCTCATCCCGCAGGACACCAGCTTCCCTACAGCCTCTGTCATCTCCTTTTGCTCCTTTCTATCCAACTCCAGCAAGCTCAGTTTTTCCTATCCAAGGTCTATGCACTTGAAGGTCCCCTCACCTGAAATGCCCTTCGGTCTCAGAGGGGCTTCCGCTGACCCTCTTTCCCAACCAATTCCCCCCCCTTCCCTCCTTCCCATCTCCTTATACCACAGCAAGTGCACATGTATGCTGAATCACAGGGTAGTGTGTGTTAGCTCTGCTTAGTGGTAGGATAGGAAGTAGCTGTCGGACCCAACATCCAGTCTTCTCTGGGTGTCCTGGCCTCCTGCCACACTGACCAGGTTGCTCCCCCTGCTGGCCAGGGAGAGAAAGCAAGGCAGGAGGCTGGCCCTGTGTCTGCAGCTGTTTCTACCCAGTGCTTCCCAAGCAGATTCCTGGACACGCCCAAAGGGTTTTCCCCTTCCTGTAGGGTACTTCTCAATGAAGGGAGGCCCCGTGGTCCCCTTTCCTTCCCCGTGTTGAGGTATGCCCTGACATTCTTTGTCATGGGTTCTTTGGATGGAGAAATGGATGCCAGAACACGTGGCCTGGGGTCATGCCACACCTCAGAGACCCTCCTGAAAACCTTTTGCCTGCTCAGGTCGTACGAGTTTCTACGAGGAGTATGGCGTCATCCGTGACACACTGCAGAACCACCTGACTGAGATCCTCACGCTGGTGGCCATGGAGCTGCCCTCTGATGTCAGCAGTTCAGCAGCCGTGCTGCAGCACAAGCTCCAGACCTTCCAGGCCCTGCGGGGGCTGCAGAAGAACAGTGCCGTCTTGGGCCAGTACCAGGCCTATAGAGAGCAGGTGCGCAGTGAGCTGCAGAGGCCAGACAGCTTCCATAGCCTGACACCGACCTTTGCAGGTGGGTACCAGAGCTGGCTGGTGGCTGCAGGGCCACCACTGGCCAGAAGCAGATGTCCCACCCAGTGCCCTTTGAAATGAGGTAGGGCAGACTCCAGGAATTTTTATAAGGTTAGTTAGTGGTAGCCCCCCCCCCCCGGCATTATGCCAGCCTGAAACTGCGGGTCACCTACTGGCACTGTCTGGGCTTTGGGCATCCCAGCGTCAGTCTTGTCATATCAGTCTCCATTCAGTCCCAAAGATGTCTCGTGAGAGCCTGCCTGCAGGACTCAGACAAGTGCCCCCTTCACAGACTATGTATTTGGCTTCCAAAATGAGGTGCAAACCTTGTTCATCCACAGCTAAGGAACGGACAGGCACCACACTGACCAGCAGCTACCTGCCAGTGCCATCCAGCAAGGCAGTTCCAGAGGCTCGATGCCTAGAAGGGAGGAGAGGGCTGGCTTCTAACAGGTAGAGAAGACCATAGCCCAAGACAGCAGCTGCTTGTAGAGCCCGAGTGATATGCCAGGCAGCACGCACACCTCGTCTCACTCCATCCTCTACACAGACCCATGAGGGGCAATTATCATCCTCAGATGAGGGAACAAGAGACACAGTAAAGCTACAGGAGCTGGGCTGGAGAGATAGCCTAGCGGTTAAGAGCACCGACGCTCTTGCAGAGGACCCAGGTTCGATCCCCAGCACCCACATGGCGGCTAAGAACCGTCTGTAACTCCAATTCCAGGAGAACTCCAGTTCCAGGGGAATCCGAGACCCTCTTCTGACCTCCGCGGCATTGCACGACACGGGTGCACAGACCTGCATGCAGACAATACATTCATACACATACAAAAATAAAAAAAAATAAAAAAAAAAAAAGCTACAGGAGCTTAGCCAGGCTTGAACTTGTGTGGGGTATGTCATGCCTGGCTCTCACGACTATGGCATGCATGCACACGCTTGTACACACACCCCTCCCCCGAGTCTCTCTCCCTGCTACTCAACCTGGCCTCCACTCATACTTGACCTTGTTTTAAGAGCATCCTAGCTGGGCTTGGTGGCACACGCCTTTAATCCTAGCACTTGGGAGGCAGAGGCAGGCGGATCTTTGTGAGTTCAAGGCCAGCCTGGTCTACAGAGTGAGCTCCAGGACAGCTGGGGCTACAGGGAGACCCTGTCTCAAAAAGACCAAAAAAAGAGCATCCTGAGGGCTTGACACAGAAGAGAACCGCCCTTCTTCAGGACTTTGCCTTTACCCATCAAGAATAAAGATGTTAAGCCAGGTATGGTGGCACACACCTTTAATCTCAGCACTTGGGACATGGAGGCAGGAAGATCTATGTGAGTTCGAGGCCAGTCTGGTCTACATAGTGAGCTCCAGACCAGCTGGGGCTACAGGAAGACTCTTTCAAAAAGTAAAAAAAAAAAATCAAGATGTTAGCCAGGCATAGTAGCTTACACCTTTAACCCCTGCAGAGGCAGGCGGATCTCTGTGAGGTAGAGGCTAGCCCGTTCTACATAGCAAGTTCTAGGCCAGCTGTGGCTACAGGGGACCCTGTCTCAAAAGACAAAACAAGGAGTTGGAGAGATGGCTCAGCAGTTAAGAGCACTGGCTGCTCTTGCAGAAGACCTGGGTTCGAATCCCAGCATCCACATGGCAGCTGACAGTCATCCATAGCTCCGGTTCCAGGGGATCCGACGACTTCTTCTGACCTCTTCGGGCATGGCACAACACGGGTGCACTTACACACATGCAGGCAGTACACTCATACACATAGTCAAGATGTCTCCCCTCCATGTACCCCATCGGGGAGCCTTTTCAAACTCCTACATGGTGGGGTCTCAGCCCACTTGGACTAGTTCTTGGAGGAATCCTGGAATGCTGGTCTCATGGCCCCACTGGCTGTTTCCAGCCCTGCCCGAGGAGCTGGCAGAAGGCTAAAGGCGCAGCAAGGCAGGATTCTGCAAAGGCACCCACTGGGTGCAGCGTGGCCTCTGTGGCCACCCTCAGGCTGCGGCATCACGCACTGTCCTTTCCCCACCTCAGGTGTCCTCGTCCACATCGACAACCTGCGCTGGGAGGGCGTTCCTTTCATCCTGATGTCTGGCAAGGCCTTGGATGAGAGACTGGGTTACATTCGGATCTTGTTCAAGAACCGGGCATACTGCACCCAGAGTGAGAGGCATTGGGCCTCAGAGCGGAACCACTGCCTGCCCCAGCAGATCATCTTTTACATTGGGCACGGTGACCTGGGCCACCCTGCCATTCTGGTCAGCCGGAACCTGTTCAAGCCTTCCCTGCCCACCCAGAGCTGGAAGGAGGTGCAGGACCGGCCAGGGCTCCACCTTTTCGGCCGTCCCCTGTCTGATTACTATGCCTACAGCCCCGTGAGGGAGCTAGACGCCTACTCCACCCTCTTAGCTCACATCTTCCACGGCCGAAAGGAGTCGTTCATTACCACAGGAAACCTGTTGGCCTCCTGGGTCTTCTGGACACCCTTGCTGGACAGCCTGGCCCACGAGGTCCCGCGGCTCTACCCAGGGGGGGCAGACAATGGCCATCTGCTGGACTTCGAGTTCAGTGGTGGACAGCTGTCCTTCTCCCAGCAGCAGCTGGAGTTACTGATACCAGGGCCAGGGTCGGCCCCAAGACCCAGTGACTTCCAGGTCCTCAGGGCCCAGTACCGAGAGAGCCCGTTGATCTCTGCCTGGCCAGAAGAGCTGATCTCTAAGCTGGCCAATGACATCGAGGCCACTGCAGTGCAGGCGGTGCGGCGCTTTGGCAAGTTCCACCTGGCACTGTCCGGTGGCTCGAGCCCCATAGCCTTGTTCCAGCAGCTGGCCACTGGGCACTACAGCTTCCCCTGGGCCCACACACACCTGTGGCTGGTTGACGAGCGCTGTGTCCCCCTCTCAGATCCAGAGTCCAACTTCCAGGGCCTCCAGGCCCACCTACTGCAGCACATCAGGGTGCCCTACTACAACATCCACCCCATGCCAGTGCACCTGCACCAGCGCCTTTGCGCCAAAGAGGACCACGGAGCCCAGACCTATGCCAGCGAGATCTCAGCCCTGGTGGCCAACTGCAGCTTCGACCTGGTGCTGCTGGGCATGGGCACTGATGGGCACACGGCCTCATTGTTCCCACAGTCGCCCACTGGCCTGGAGGGTGAGCAGCTGGTGGTGTTGACACAGAGCCCCTTCAGGCCACACCAGCGCATGAGCCTCAGCCTGCCTCTCATCAACCGTGCCAAGAAGGTGGCAGTTCTGGTCATGGGCAGGACAAAGCGCGAGATCACCATGCTGGTGAGCCGCGTGGGCCGTGAGCCCAAGAAGTGGCCCATCTCAGGTGTGCTGCCCCTTTCTGGACAGCTGGTCTGGTACATGGACTACGAGGCCTTTCTGGGATGATGGGGCATCCTGGGCTCTCTCACCTGCCATCTCCCCTCCTCTCCTTGCTCTCTACCTGTTCTGTATTCCCCAGCTCTCTGGAACCTGGTACCCAAGTCAGGCCCTACAGAGGGGAAGACAAGACCCCGCCCCAGCCTCTTGGGCCCACTGGTTCTGTGTGGTCATGGTGGGTAGATACTGAAGTTCTCTGTTGAGATGCTGCAAAGCCCAGGCAGGAGAAAGACATCAAGGCCTCTAGAAGTTATATATCAGTACCCACCAGCACAGAGTGAGATGGCAAGAAGGTTCCACATTCAGTGAACTGAGATTGGTTAGGAGCAGCGATCCTTGAACTGTCTGCTGTGGGAAGATGGACCAGAGTTGGTGGAGAGAAGTGTGAGGAAGCCCTTGGAGGCGCAGACCCCTGAGCCAGGCAGCAATACTGCAGACCACCGTGCGATTGTCCTGGTCAACCCCGTCTGCTGGTGGCCTGGTCTTCCTCTACGTGGCCTCCACTTGCCCTGTGCCCAGCCTCTGTCCTCTGCATTCTCTTCAGTCCCTCAGCCTCTCTCTCTACAGAAAGGGACGGTAAAAGGAACACAGACACAATCACTGCCATGTTCAAAAGGTCCCAGAAATCTAAAGACCTGGGCTCCCTTTCTCCATTGAGAACTGCTCATCCTAGAGAGTGGAAGAGTTCATTTTTCATCCTGTGCCCTCTGCACCTCTCTAGTGGCTGTCCCTCCATGAAACCCCCGGAAGGCGGGACCAGGCCATTCTAGCAGTCCCTATTTTGAGAGGGTTTACATTTTCAAATATACACTCAGGACTCCTTGGTGGGTGCTGCCCCTCTCAGTACCTCTCATCTTACTGAGAAAGATCCAGATAAATCATTCTCAGATGGAGGGAGATGGAACATTATGCAGTAACCCAGGAACTTCATGTGTCTCTGATCTAGCTGCAGCCAGCCAGCCACCCCCGACCCCGTCAGCAAATGGCTGTAGCTCATAGTTCTGTTCTTGGGACTTATGAGTCCAGTCCCCAGCACCAGGGGCATGCTGCAGCCAGCTCTCCTCATACTACCTCTCTAGGGGCCTCAAGCCTAGCAACTGACTTCCTGTCTGCAGGCCCCCCCCCCCATTTCACTAACCTAATATCTCTGGGAACCGGGTTGGCAGCCCCTTCCTTCAGCCTCTTTCAAGGGGCTCTGAGATTCTTTTTACAAAAGCCAGCAGCATAAAGCCCACCTCCCGGGACACATGCAGTTTTCCTTTCGGCCTGGTGTTTAGTCATGCTCCAAGGCAGAGCTCAGAAGGACTAGGATGGCCTGGCCTCACAGTCTCCACACAAAGTCTTGGGGAACTTTCCAGAGAAGGCTTTCTTTTGGTGAGGAGAATCAGGAAATCTGTTTCTCTACTTTCGATTGATTGCACCTTCTTCCAGGCCGTGCACTGAAAAGAATGCTGGCTTTCACTAGAAATGTGCGCAGACAGAACGTAGCATGAGCTGGGGCTTTCTATGAAAGGCACACTTGTTAAAATTCTGCATACTTTGGCCTCCAGAAACCTAGTCTGACAGAACATCTCTATTCCAAAAGAGCTCCCTTTAGCAGAACAGAATCATGGTACTCTGGGATCCCTTCTCTGCCTACATCCCAATCACTCAGGGTTGGACACAAGTGGCTGCTGCTGAAGTTCCACCTCTGGCCACGTGAAGGAGCCCTTGCACCACCCCTCAAATCCCACGCTGGAGGCAAATTTGATGCCATACAATATTCCTTTGCATTTCTATGTGCTGCCTCCCTCCCTGGGTCCTTGGCCCCAGTACACTGTCATCTGTTTATGGGGTGTCTCAGTCCTCTGCAATTGCAACATCAGAGAGAAAGGGGCCTTGCATGCCTTAGGAGAGTGAGCAGGCTTTGTGTCACGATTCTGAATAATAGTGAGTCACTGCCGGGTCTGAGCCTAGAATGTCCTGTTCTTACCCAGAGGAATGACTCGCCTTTATCTGTGGGGAATGTTCACAGGGGAGGGGGGTGGAATACCAAAGGTTTCCTTTCCAGAGCAAGTGCTCATGAAATAACATCACAAAGGGCCAACAGGAGACATTGGCAGTGTCCTTGGCACATGCACCTGTGGCCTTTTCCCTGGGGTTAGGAAAGAGTGATGCTCAGAACCAGGGTCACCAAGTGGGGTGCACTAGACCTTCTGGACCATCACCCGCACCATGCTTTCTATCATCTACCATTCACATCTGTATCTCAAGCAAGTCTCACAAAGCAATTTTCACCTTCAGGACCTGGGATACCTTCTGTTTTCTATTTTTCATTAAAAAAAAATGTTGCTTGTAAACCACTGAATTGAGTTGAGAACAGAATTTGAAGACCACAGCCCTTGTCAGCTTTCTGCCTTGTCAGGAAGTGAGGCCCTGAAGCTGGGAAGGCAGGACGGCTTGGAGCGGGGGAGGGTATAGCCACCCGGGGTTTTAGAACATGGCCTTCCCTCCGTACCTTCCCACAGGTTCAGCTCCAGGATCTGGGGGGGGGGGAGTCGGGTGTGGCCTATCGGGCATTTGTGCTAGGACCAGCTCAGACCTCTGGTGGGATGCTCCTGACAGCCATGCTCGCTCCCTTCCTTGGGAAGAGGGGGAGACTGAGATGAAACAATGCAAGCGGAAGTCTGCAGCTTGCCTGGGTGGTTCTGTGGCCTGTGCAGACAGGCGGATGTTAAACACCTTGCACAGCCCTGCATTGTTTAGTCCTCTTGACAGCCCTGTGTGCTCCATGGTGGGAACCTCAGTAATTGATGATGTGGAAGCTCGCGTCCGGGCTGAGGAGACTGTCCAGACTGTTGGATTCCAGGGCCAATTCCCAACATCATGTGGGGCTTCTTCTCCAGTGAGGGCCTCACACGGCAGAGTCAGATTCCTCGGCCAGGCTTGTTCCCACCGTGGGAAGCCCACCTGTGCACTTGGAGGCCTGTGAATGGGAGGACTCCTCCTCAGGGTGACCACATCATTAGCATTTCTAGAGCAAGCACAGCTGCCTGCCAGGCACTCTCAGCCGCGTTGCAGGCTGGATTCTGATTTCCAGCCTCGGGATAAATGTTCCTGCTAATGTCACATTAAACAGCCCCATCTTGTTAATTTCCTGCTTCCTGCTCTGCAGAAAATGCTCTATTCTCACTCGCTCCTGGTCCCCCACATTAGCAGTGTAATCAAAGCTTCCTATCATTCGGACCCATGTTTTAGAATATTCCCTCGAGGGCTTTCTTCCAAATTTAACTGGGCTTCATCTCCCAGGTTCCTTTTTCTGTCTTTCCTTTTCCCCACCCAGAGATGTGTAACAGAGAAATGACAGAGAAAGGGATGGAGAAGCTTCCAGAACACCTCAATGGAACTATTAGAATTTAATTTTCAGGAACTTTTTTTTGTCTCCTGTGAAGTGTGTGCAGCCTCACAAAAGCGGCTCCTCACAACTGAGTTCCAGTTGTATTTTTGTCTTAAACAGCTGGGTCTTCCTTAGGCCTTAGTCTACTGGTAGAAAAGACATTTCAGTAGCAAGGAAGGAAGGAGCCGCAGGAAAGGCTCATGGTGAAATGAGGGCACTTTGGTTCATGGTGAGGTGAGGGCACTTTGGTTCATGGTGAGGTGAGGGCACTTTGGTTCATGGTGAGGTGAGGGCACTTTGGTTCATGGTGAGGTGAGGGCACTTTGGTTCATGGTGAGGTGAGGGCACTTTGGTTCATGGTGAGGTGAGGGCACTTTGGTTCATGGTGAGGTGAGGGCACTTTGGTTCATGGTGAGGTGAGGGCACTTTGGTTCATGGTGAGGTGAGGGCACTTTGGTTCATGGTGAGGTGAGGGCACTTTGGTTCATGGTGAGGTGAGGGCACTTTGGTTCATGGTGAGGTGAGGGCACTTTGGTTCATGGTGAGGTGAGGGCACTTTGGTTCATGGTGAGGTGAGGGCACTTTGGTTCATGGTGAGGTGAGGGCACTTTGGTTCATGGTGAGGTGAGGGCACTTTGGTTCATGGTGAGGTGAGGGCACTTTGGTTCATGGTGAGGTGAGGGCACTTTGGTTCATGGTGAGGTGAGGGCACTTTGGTTCATGGTGAGGTGAGGGCACTTTGGTTCATGGTGAGGTGAGGGCACTTTGGTTCATGGTGAGGTGAGGGCACTTTGGTTCATGGTGAGGTGAGGGCACTTTGGTTCATGGTGAGGTGAGGGCACTTTGGTTCATGGTGAGGTGAGGGCACTTTGGTTCATGGTGAGGTGAGGGCACTTTGGTTCATGGTGAGGTGAGGGCACTTTGGTTCATGGTGAGGTGAGGGCACTTTGGTTCATGGTGAGGTGAGGGCACTTTGGTTCATGGTGAGGTGAGGGCACTTTGGTTCATGGTGAGGTGAGGGCACTTTGGTTCATGGTGAGGTGAGGGCACTTTGGTTCATGGTGAGGTGAGGGCACTTTGGTTCATGGTGAGGTGAGGGCACTTTGGTTCATGGTGAGGTGAGGGCACTTTGGTTCATGGTGAGGTGAGGGCACTTTGGTTCATGGTGAGGTGAGGGCACTTTGGTTCATGGTGAGGTGAGGGCACTTTGGTTCATGGTGAGGTGAGGGCACTTTGGTTCATGGTGAGGTGAGGGCACTTTGGTTCATGGTGAGGTGAGGGCACTTTGGTTCATGGTGAGGTGAGGGCACTTTGGTTCATGGTGAGGTGAGGGGACTTTGGTTCATGGTGAGGTGAGGGCACTTTGGTTCATGGTGAGGTGAGGGCACTTTGGTTGGCCTAAGTGGCCATCACCTGCCAACTGGGAAATAGTATTCCAGAGGAGCCCAGGGTCTGAAGGGATGGCTGCCTGCAGATGTCACAGGCCACACAACTCCGGAGACGCCCCTGACCCCTAGCTGGCTGCTGGCTGAACTGGAGAAATCAGCCTCTGCCTCCACACCCTGCTCTTCCCCAGCTGTTCTGCAGCAGTGCCACAGACCCTGAGGCTGCAGCATGGGCCAGTGGCACTTGAAGAGGCACTCAGTGGCTTCATCTGGGGCTTCTCCATGGGAGAAGTGGCAGCTAGTCAGAACCCAGTCTGAAGCCTCAGTGCAGCGAGGATGCAGTCGGAGAGCAGGCCTGTTCCTGCTCCACCCTGTCTGCTCTTACCTTGCATCCATCAGCAGACCGCATCACCTTAGGCAGCAACCCAGCCCAGTTACTATCTGGATGCTGCTGCCAGGAACTCAGGTTGGTCACATCCACGTCCTTGGCTTCCCCCTGCAGCCCATGCAGCCTCCATAGAAAGAGATGGCCTAGCAGTTAAGAGTGCCGACTGCTCTTGCAGAGGACCCGGGTTCCATCCCCAGCACCCACATGGCGGCTGAGAACCATCTTTAACTCCAGTTCCAGGGGAATCTGACACCCTCTTCTGACCTCCGCGGCATTGCACAACATGGGTGTACAAACCTGCATGCAGATAGTACATTCATACACATTAAAAAAAAAAAAAAAAGACTGAAATATAAAAGAAAAAAAAAGCTGTCCCTCTTCCTGTGCTTTTCACACTGGAGTAAAACTGACTCTCTGGATAATTGGTGCAGCCTTTCTTGCAAGTGTGTGGCCCTGGAGAAGTGAGCAGGAGCCAAAGGAACGGCATATGGTCCTGGAAGATAGATCCATGTGGCCGGTGTGTCTTCTAGGGACACCAGATCTATCCGATCCTCTCTTGGGAAGCCCCTCATCTCAGCTCACCGTGTGAGCGGACAGGGATGGCATGGATGTAATGTCCCTCTGGTTCTCAGGCACTGGAAAGTACCTCTATTTGCAAAGCAGGTCCCAGTGGTTGTCCATGCCTGTGTCTGACCATTGACAGGACCTCAGATTGATGACACTTTTGTTCATTCTTTGATCCCCAACCCTTCTCTCACTTTGCTGTCTGGTGTTTCAAAGGAAGCCTATGCATCTTTTCTGTCCCTTGGTGTTGGGTGCAAACATCTGTATTTGCCAAAGGCTGTTGAGTTCATTTAACAGCTGGTAGTTGGTGTTGATAGTAGAGGTATATACAGACACATCTGTGTGTCAGAGAGGCCCTTAGTCTCCCCTCACAGCAGTCTAGAAGGGCTCGTTGGAATCATGAGAGACTAGGAGTGCAGCTCTATTGGTAGAGTGCTCGCCTGGCATGCACGAAGCCCCAGGTTCTCTCACCAGCACCACATAAGCTGGGCATGGTGGTGGTTCACACCTGTAATCCCAGTACTTGGGAGGTGGAGCCAGGAGGATCAACAAGTCAAGGCCATCCTTGGCTACATAGTAAGTTCAAGCCAGCCTGGGATCCATGACCCTGTCTCAAAAAGTAAAGTATTATGAATACAAGAGGCAAGGACTTGGGTTAGCTGGGGCTGAGAACACCCACGCTGTTGCCGCCACATGTCTGGGGTGAGTCGGCTACAGTTGGCTCTTCCTGGTTGTGCCTACTTGGAAGAACCAGGGTAAGTGGACCCCAGCAGCCACCAGGGCTCCTGCCCACCCATGCCGGAGTGAGGAGCCTGATTCCCCAGGGAAGGTATGTTAGTCAGACTGTTAGTCTCTGTGACAAATACCAGAGAAAAATAAGGGAGGAAGGTTATTTGGGATCATGGTTAATTTTGGCCCAAGGTCACATGGCTATGTTGCTTGTGGGTCTGGGAAGAAAACATCATGGCGGAGTACACAGGATGAAATGAAGCTGCTTGCCTCTTAGCAGCCCGGAGCAAAATAGGGAAGGAGCAAGGGACTAGACTCAGCTCCAGAGCAGAGCTCAGTGACTGCTTCCTCCAGCCAGGGCTCATCTTCTGTCTGCCTCCTCAGACAGGGCTCTCATATTGTGAAATCCTCAAGGGATTAATGAACCCTTGCCTTCCCCAAAGCCAGCAGCTAGCAACCAAGCTCCCAGGAGGCCTGCAGAGCGATTTCAAATTCAGGCCATGCCACTTCACACTGCAGCAGTGGTGAGGGGCCAGGACAGAAAGAAAGAGGACTGGGTGGTAGGGGGTTGTGACCTGGATTGTGTCCCTACTGTGCCCCACCACAGGGAAGTCAGGACCTGGGCCTTTGTCAGGTGAGAGTGGGGTGCGGCAGTGGCACAGTCGTGACTTCTAGGCCGGGAATGGGCCAAGCTTCTTTCAGTGAAGGAAATTATCCCTGATCTTATAGAGACTTGTAGATGTCTCGGAGGATGAGACACATTCAGAACAAATGCCTTTTGCAACTTTTTAAGACTCTTTTTCAGGGCTGAAGAGATGGCTCAGCAGTTTAAATCACTGGCTGCTCTTGTAGAAGACCTGGGTTTGGGTTCAATTCCCAGCACCCACATGGTGGCTAACAACCACCCATAACTTCAGTCTCATGGGAATCTGACACCTTCTTCTGAGCTCCTTGGGCCTTGCACGACATGGGTGCACTTACATACATGTGGGCAATACACTCATACACAGAAAATAAAAATAATTGAAAAAATTTGGGGGGGTTTGTATTTTTTTGAGACGGGGTCTCCCTTTTTCCCTTTTTGTCTCAGCTGTCCTGGAGCTTGCTCTGTAGACCAGGCTGGCCTTGAACTGACAGAGATCTGCCTGCCTCTGCCTCCCGGGTGCTGGGATTAAAGGCTTGCTCCACCACGCCCAGTGAAAAATATTTTTAAAAGATAGTTTTTAAATGCCTTTTTTAATTTTAATTTTTATTTATTTATCTATCATCTACCTATCTATCTATATATTTATTTATTTGTATTTTTGAGACAAGGTCTCCCTTTAGTCCCAGCTGTCCTGGAGCTCACTCTGTAGACCAGGATGGCCTTGAACTCACAAAGGTATTTATTTATTTTTTGATGTGTACGAGTGTACTGTCTGCATGCAAGTCGGTGTACCCATGTTGTGCAATGCTGCGGAGGTCAGAAGAGGGCGTTGGATTCCCCTGGAATTGGAGTCAAAGATGGTTCTCAGCTGCCATGTGGGTGCTGGGAATTGAACCCCGGTCCTCTGCAAGAGCAGTCAGCGCTCTTAACCACTGAGCCATCTCTCCAGCCCCTAAATGCCTTTTTTAATGTCAAATGTAACATCTATTTTTTTAATTATTTATTTATTATTATTATTATTTGTCTTTTTGAGGCAGGGTCTCCCTGAAACTCTGGCTGTCCCGGAACTTGCTCTGTAGACCAGGCTGGCCTGGAACTCAGAGAGATCCACCTACCTCTGCCTCCCAAGTGCTAGGATTAAAGGTGTGCTCCACCACACCCGGCTATTTATTGTTTTTTATGTGTATGAATGTACTGTCTGCATGTAGTTTGGTGCACCCATGTCGTGCAATGCCCGTGGAGGTCAGAAGAGGCGTCAGATTCCCCTGGAACTGGAGTTAAAGACGGTTCTTAGCCGTGCTGGGAATTGAACCCGGGTCCTCTGCAAGAGCAGTCAGTGCTCTTAACCTCTGAGCCATCTCTCCAGCCCCGTATCATCTATTTTTAAGCAATAAAATTGTTTTTGCCAAAATGCTTCTTTGGGAAATGGGATGAAGTGAGCTGCAAGTCTGGTTAGTGCGAGACCAGGGGAAGGGAAAGGGTAGAGAAGGACCTCGAGCAGGGACATAGTTACATGTCCACGGTGACAAGGGTGTGCCCACTTGTGCCTGTGGGTCTCCTGGGAAATCCTCAACAGCCTTGCAGCCTACCAGGAAGATCATCCTAAAAGGAGCGGGCGGTAGTTTCTGGGGGGTTGTTAGGAGGGGCATCTTGGAAAGCACCAGTGGCTGATACCATCTCTGTCTTCTCGCCTGTCCCCTCCCACCCTTCCCACCTCCAGGCAGTGTCATGGAGTTATTTCCCCAGGAGTAGTGGTATTTCAGGGAGACCACTGAGGCTACAGATTGGTACAGGAACCAGCTGACCCAAACATGCAGGATCCAAGCAGACTTGGTGACAACATCAGGTGGCAACAGCATGCCTGTCATAAGCGGAATGCTCCACCCCTGGCTTGCCACTTGGAGGTGGCAGCTCTCACTTCTGCTGTCCTCAAAGTGAGTTGGCAAGAAGGGTCTCCACCCTCCACCCTGAGCCTGGCACCCTCGTTTGCATTCATGAGGGAAGCCCTGGAGGGTGACCTGGTGCCCGTCTGAATTTGTGTTCTAAGTCATTCTTATGGCAGGAATGGTATGTAACCCAGACCAGACCCCTTCAGCTTCAGCAACTGGTGGAGAGAGGATCTGAGACCCAAGTTAGTCAAGTCAGAGTGGCCTGCAGGACTCAGGTTGCAGTGAGTCTGTCTGTCTGGACTCAGATCTGAGAGTGTGGCAGCAGGGGGCAGGGGGCAGCCATCTGCCCCCAGGGGTTGAAGATGGCGCAGTAGAGAACAGAGGCCTAGGAACCCAGCATGCCATATTATTAGGCATTCCCAGAACCTGTGGTCGCCTGCCTGGACATTTTACCATAGCAGGCAGGTGCTTAAGCTAGTCGTGCCTTGGTATGGGAGAACCTGCTGGAGCTGGGGGCTTTCTCGGACTCCCAAGGATGGAGAGCCCATCCTGATGTGGTTGAATTGGTCCTGGCTAATCCATAAGGAAACTTCTGCCTTCAGTCAGTCTTCCCTCAGGCGAGGATCACTATTAGCTAGTGGTCCAGAGCTAAATTTTAGCTGTTTTCTTATTCCTTAACTTGAACTATTTCCTCCAATTAACCATAGATTTTTGAAGAGTAGAGACATCTGAGATGGAGAAAGAGGAATGAAGAGTTGTGAAAATAATGCAAGAAGTTGCTGGTGGAGACAAGGTCAGGAGATGCCGGCCTCAGCCAGCCTGCTACAGCCTGTGCGGTTAGTTCCTAGGAGCTCACAGTTTTTGCTTCGTTACCACCATTCGTTCATTTGCTCATATATGTGCTCCCGGGAAAGTCCTAAGTCATCAAATCACAACAATAAGAGCTGGTACTCTGTAGCCTGTCTTTGGCAGATGGTGAAGGAGAGAAGGGAACCAACGTTAAGAGCCCAGCCGTGGGACTGAACTGCCTGAGTTTTCTCATCCACAGGTGGCCTGGATGCCTGCTTAACCTTAGTGATGGATGGGACACAAAAACCCACTCCTGAGGGAGGTACTATGCAGAGCCATCCCCTTGGTGGCCCAGGGAGGCCACTGAGCATGACATGGACCATGAGAGACTCAGGAGAGGCAGCTAGAGGGACCCAAGGTGGAGTGCCAGGACACAGCCCCTGTGTCTTTGGGTAAAGAGAAGAGGATAGGAACGGACTTGAGAGTGCCAGGCTGTTTGGAGGCGTGGTCAGCAGGGTGAGGGGTGGTCAGCAGGGTGAGGGGTGGTCAGCAGGGTGAGGGGTGGTCAGCCAGCAGGGTGAGGGGTGGTCAGCAGGGTGAGGGGTGGTCAGCCAGCAGGGTGAGGGGTGGTCAGCCAGCAGGGTGAGGGGTGGTCAGCAGGATGAGTGTGGGAAAGGGGGCTGGAAGGATAAATGACCAGGGCCCAGTGTCGGGAGGGGATTTTGAAACCTGGGTCTGGCAGTCAGAGCAGGCTGGTAAGGGAGTTGGTGTGCTCTGAATGGTGGTCCAGCTGCAATGGACCCACACCCTTGTTGGGACACAGGAGTGCAAGAAAATGCAAGGAAACGACTGTTTACACACCTCACTGTACCCCATCAGCTACAGGTAGAGACTGAGGCCTGAAGGTCACTGCTACTAGACACTGGCAGGTGCTGGTGGCCAGGGAATGGGTGAACAGCATCACTTACCTCATTGGCCACTCTGCCACCTGGGGGGCCATCTGCTCCGGCCTTACCGCTATCCTCCATCCCATTCCTTACCCCTGTGGATGCGCTATGAAAACACACCTCCATTTTCTGCTTGAAGAAGCACTGTTGGAAATCCTAGCCAGGTATGGTGGTACACGCCCATAATCCCTGCACTTGGGAAGTAGGGGCTGAAGGCTCAGGAGTTCACAGTCATCCTCTGCTGTATATTGAGGGTGAGGCTAGCTTGAGCTGTATGAGACCCTGTGTGCTGGATAGCTTTGGTGTCAACTTGACACACCTGGGTTGAGGGAGCCTCACACCTGGGTTGAGGGAGCCTCGGTTGGGGAATTGGCTCCATTGGATTGGCCTGTGGCCACATCTGTGGTGTATTGTCTTGATTGTTGAGCAGTGACAGTATAAGAAGGCAGGCTGGGCATGAGCCAGAGAGCAAGCCAGTAGAGAGCAAGCCAGTGAACAGAACTCTTCCATGGCCTGTGCTTCAGCTCCTGCCTCCAGTTCCTGCCCTGAGTTCCTGGCCTTGGGCTCCCTAAGTGATGAACTGTGACTCAGGAGATGTAAGATGAATAAAACCTTTCCTCCCCAAGTTGGTGTCGGTCAGCGTGTTTTGTCACAGCAATGGAAGACAAACTACGACACCCTGTCTCCAAAACAAACAAACAAACAAACAACAAACGGCTAGAGAGATGGCTTAGTCCATAAAGTGCTTGTTGTGCAAGGTTGAGTATCTGAGTTTGAATCCCTGGAACCCCTTAAAAGTTGGGCATGGCAGTTACATGCCTATAACCCCACAACTGAGGCAGTGGAGCCAGGAGGACCAGGACTCCTTGGCCAGCCATTCTACTAAAATGGTGAGCCCACATCCAGTAAAAGGGACCCTGTCTCAAAAACAGTGTGGAGAGTGATGAAGACAACTGACATCAGCCTCTGACCTCTGTTCATGCCCACATTAGAGCACATACACATGCAAAGATACCATTCCACACACATGCATATACCATTATATACACATGAAAAATAATAGAAGCATGAGGCTAGAGAGATGGCTCAGAGTGCTGGCTGCTCTTGCAGAGGACTTGGGTTCAAATCCCAGCACCCACATGGAGGCTAACAACCACTCGTGACTCCAGTTCCAGGGGATCTGATGTTCTCTTCTGACCTCCATGGGGATTGCATGACATGGGTGCAATTACATACATGTAGGCAATACACATATACATAAAATAAAAATAATGAAAAAAAACTTTTTGGTCTTTTTCCAAGACGGTCTCCCTGTAGCCCCAGCTGGCCTGGAACTTTCCCTGTAGACCAGGCTGACCTTGAACTCACAAGGATCCGCCTGCCTTTGCCTCCCAAGTGCCAGGATTAAAGGTGTGTGCCACCATGCCTGGCATGAAATATTTTTAAAAGAAAAATAAGAGGAACAAAAATTATGAAACTATAAGCTCATATAACCAATTAGATCGCCCATTTCCCGAAGTCTTTATTTTTTTGGTGAAAAAAAGTAGGAAAAAACAAAGATGAGAACACAAATCCATGAAGAGTCCCTCCAACTTGTCTGTAGTTCTTTCTCTTTTTTTCCATTGTAGCCCAGGCTGGCCCCAGATCCACCTGCCTCCACCTCCTAAGTTGCTGTAATTTCAGACATGAACCACCAAACCCCAAATAAAATCTTGTATTATTTATTATATAAGATATTGTGAAGGTCAGAAGAGGGTATCAGAGTCCTTGGAACTGGAGTTATAGATAGTTCCTAGCCAACACGTGGGTGCTGGGAATTGAACCCTGGTCCTCTGAAAGAGCAGCCAGTGCTGGTAACCACTGAGCCATCTCTCCAGTTCCTTGCTTTTATTAAAAAAAAGTTAAAGCCAGGCATGGTGGCGCACACCTTTAATCCTAGCACTTGGGAGGCAGAGGCAGGTGGATCTTTGTGAGTTCAAGGCCAGCCTGGTCTACAGAGCGAATTCCAGGACAGCTGGGGCTACAGGGAGACCCTGTCTCAAAAAGACCAAAAAAATTTTTAATGTGTATTGTGTGAGAGAGACAGAGATAGAGACAGAGAGACTGACAGAGAGAGAGAGAGAGAGTGTTATGCCTGAATGTATGTAAGTGCACCATATTGTATAATGCCAGAGGAAAACAGAGAACATCAGATCCCCTGGAACTGGAGTTACGGATGGTTGTTAGCCACATGTGGGTGCTGGGATTCAAACCCAGGTGCTCTGCAAGAGCAGCCAGTGCCCTTAACTGCTGAGCCAGCTCTTCAACCCCTTGCTTACATTTTTTTAAAGAAAAAAATCACAAACTTTTACAAAAATCAAACACACATGATAAAAATGATTTCAGTGTGCAGCTGCATACACACATGTACATGTGAGATAAAGTATGAAATAAAATCACCATAGTTTAATTCCCCCAGAGACCAACAGCAACATTAGGTGAACATGTTTCAAGTTGTAGGTACAAACAGAATATTAAAAATATTTCGTAAGGGCTGGAAAGATGGCACAGTGGTTATGAACACTTGTTCCTGTTACAGAGGACCTGAGTTCAGATCCCAGTACCCACACAGGGTGGCTCACACCCACCCGTAACTCCAGCTCCAGGACATTTAACATCCTCTTCTGGGCTCTGAGGGCATCCGCACATGTATGTACACCGGCATGCAGACATATACTCACACACATAGATAAATCTTTTAAAAATTCACTGTTTTGGAAGGCAAAAAACCCTTCACGGGAAGTTGAATGCACACATTCATGGGGCAGGGCAGAGGCACTGTGACAGAGTTGAAACCGGAGACAAGGCTTCCTGCCCTCTTCATGACTCATGTGCCCTTTTGCCTCCATTCCTTCCTTCCTCATCACATAAGTATTACACTTTCTTGGTCTCCTTTCTAAATTTAGACTTCCCTGCATTTACACGTGTTTAGTACATACATGTAAACATTACAGGCTTGGATATGCAAATACCGAACATGAGCATTTTTTCTTTCTGAGTTTGGGTTGTCTTAATATTATATTTTCCATTTTTCTAAAATTTCATGACTTCATTTTTCTTTACAGCTGAATAAAATTTTGTATATGGACCATATTTTCATCACCCATTCACCTGTTGATGAACATCTAGACTGGTTCCATTTCCTTGCTGTCGTAAATGGAGCAGCAGTAGACTTGGATGTGCTGATGTCTCTGTGGTAGGTTAAGCAGAGCATGGGTAGGAGTCAATAGCTGGGTCACATGATTATTCTCCTTTTAAATTTTTGAAGGGGCTGGAGAAATGGCTCAGCGATTTAGAACGCCAACTGCTCTTACAGAGGATCCGGGTTCGATTCCCAGCACCCATATGGCAGCTAAGAACCATCTTTGACTCCAGTTCCAGGGGAATCCAATGCACTCTTCTGACCTCCTTGGTATCACACGACATGGGTGCACCAACCTACATGCAGACGGTACATTCATACACATAAAAAATAATAAATAAAATTTTTTTTTTTAATTTGAGGAATTTTCAAACTGATTTCCATAGTGACTGTATTAATTTGCACTCCCACCAGCAGCGGAAGAGTTCCTCTTTCCCCATATCCTCTCCAACAATTATCAATTTCTTTTTATAAACATTTTTTTGTCTTTTTTTTGAGACAGGGTCTCCCTGTACCCTTCGCTGGCCTAGAACTTGTTATGTAGACCGGGCTAGCTTTGAACTCATAGAGTTCCTTCTGCCTCTGCCTCCCAGGTGCTAGAATTAAAGGCATGTGCCACCATGCCTAGCCTAGAAATTTCTTAATTCAACGTAGTGACAACTTTTGAATCTTGGGGCTAGTCTCTGTGCAATTGGTATTCTGTTCAGAAAGTTCTTGCCCACCCCAATATCTTGAAGAGTTCCCTATATTTTCTAGCAGTTTCAGCGTTTAGGTTTTATTTATTTATTTTATTTTTCTTAATTTAAATTATTTATTTTTTATGTGTGTGAATGTACTGTCTGCATGTAGGTTGGTGCACCTGTGTTGTGCAATGCCTTGGAGGTCAGAAGAGGGTGTCGGATTCCCCTGGAACTGGAGTTAAAGACGATTCTTAGCTGCCATGTGGGTGCTGGGAATCGAACCTGGGTCCTCTACAAGAGCAGTCAGCACTCTTAACCACTAAGTCATCTCTCCAGCCCCACATTTAGGTTTTTTTTTTTAATTTTTAAAAAATTTTTATTTATTCTCTATGTGTATGAATGTACTGTCTGCATGCGGGTCTGTGCACCCGTGTCGTGCAAGGCCACGGAGGTCAGAAGAAGGTGTCGGATTCCCCTGGAACTGGAGGTCAGAAGAAGGTGTCAGATTCCCCTGGAGCTGGAGTTCTCCTGGAATTGGAGTTACAGACAGTTCTCAGCCGCCATGTGGGTGCTGGGGATCGAACCCGGGTCCTCTGTAAGAGCAGTCTGTGCTCTTAACCGCTAGGCCATCTCTCCAGCCCCACCACATTTAGGTTTTAAATTAAGGTCTTTGTCCACTTCAAGTTGAGTGTCGCACAAGGTGGCAGATCTGGATCTAGTTTCACTCTTCTGCAGATGGATATACAGTGTGGCAGCACCATGTGCGAATACTCTTTTTTTCCACTGCATGTTTTTGCCTCCTTTGTCAAAAATGAGGTTGCTGTAGCTTTGTTGATTTATTGTCAGGCCGTCTGTTCTATTTAGTCTTTTGCGGTTCCATATGAATTTCTTGGCTTGTCTTTCCTAGACCTGTGAAATATGACTAAGAGGTATCTGATGCCGAGATAAAGGCCAAATCAGTCCAAATTAAAAAGTAAACAGAGGCAGGCATTTATTCCAGGAAATGGGCTCTTAGGCAAATCCATGGCCCTTTCAGGTGAAGGACCACGAGAAAGCTCAGGGTCAGGGAGGTGGGGAGGGCCTTTTATAGGTCAGGGGAGAGGAGATGGTGACGTGTTGGAATTAGCCAATCGGGTCAAGTAAGGGGCCAGAAGGTGGGTCTCATATCCAGTGGTCTCGTGGGAATTTGGAACTCCATCCAGTGATTTTCGAGGGCAAACACAAGCTCCAGACTGGAAAAGAAGGAAGGGTCCTTCCGGTCTATGCCATCTTGGCTTTTCGCCCTGAGCCCCAACCTAACACCCCAGACTCTTAGGGTATAGGGGCCGATGACTCTGCTCTGGCTTCTTCCTGCTGAGCTGGGACAATGAACAGAGGGGGAGTTGGGAGTGGGCAGGGCTCTGGGCACAGAGATGTAGGGATGTAAAGACCACTCTGGAGACCTCCTGGATGTGTTCCTGAAAGAAGTGGAGGAGACCTGGTGCTAAGATCAGAAGGAGTCTCCTGGTTGAGGTCGGAGAGGCTCCTCTTACTGTTGGATGGTCTTGGTGCGAAGACAGGGTCTAAATGTGGGCTCTCCAGTTTCATCTGTCCAGGTGTCCTGAGCATGGACATGCCAGCAGTATGCCGAACCTGGCACAGCATTGCCTGGTCGGGTGAAGACTGAGACAATAACAAGACAAAGGGCTATCTGGCAGGGGTGTCACAGCATCTGGCACCTGTGGCAGCAGGGGCAGCAGAGGAAAACCATGACCTAGAAAAAGAAGGAGGTGAAAATGAAGGTGCAGAGGGCAAAGGCTGCCATGCCCAACAATTCAGACGTGTCCTTGCTGGTCTCTGGAAAACCTGAGAGTAGTGGGTCCCAGCTGCTTGACAGACCATCCATCCTGGGTTGGGGCTCTCCTTAGTAATTTCCAGATGTTTAGGGCTTCTGGACCCCAAAACGTGGGATGATGTGCACCAGGAGTGTTTGTGCCACCACGTCTGCAGTTTCTCTGCCAGTCTTCTCCAGGTTGGTGTCCATGGAGCCGATGCAGGGGCTGGAGTATCTGGAGAGCCCCCTGCAGGTTGGCCTTGGCGCAGGTCTGGCAGGAGGAATGAACTTGTAAGCTGTGAGCTCAGAGACTGGTAGGGTCAAAGAGTGGTTCCAAGGATCGGAAGAGAGCCCTGGGGCGATGTGTCCTGTGTGGCTCCCGTCCTCGGGAGCTCGTTCCTCTCTTTAGGCTGGTAGTCAGGTTTGTAAGAGAGGGTGAGGAAAAGAGTATTCCCTGTGGGTCTGACAGGACCAGAGGCCAATCCCCAGACCATAGAGTCAGCCCTGGCATTGCCCAAGGCCACTGGATCTGTGGAGGTCTGGTGTCCCTGCAGTGGATTATGGCGACCTCTGCTGGGAGCTGGAGTGTCCCCAGGAGTTTGGCTATGAGAGGCCCATTAACAATGGGGGTAACTTTAGTGGTGAGGAAACCTCTTTCCTCTTTCACTGAGTGGGTGTGGGCTATAAGGAAAGCTTATTTAGAATCAGTATATAGGTTGACCCTCTTTCCTTTAGATAAGTGGAGGGCTCAGGTGAGGGCAATTAGCTCTGCCTTCTGTGAGGTGGTCCCCATTAGTAGATAGGTTGCCTCAACAGTGCTGGTGGAGGTGACCACTGCATAGGCTGCCTGACGAGTGCCCGAGCCATCTACAAGTGAGCTCCCATCCACAAAAAATGTGAGGTGGGGGTTGGTCAGAGGTTGGTCTGTGAGGCCAGGTCAAGGCTTCCGAGTGTCCCCACTGTTTTGGGGCAGAAATGAGAAGGAGTCCCAGAGTGGGCAGAGGTGGGAAGGAGTGTTGCCGGGTTTAGGGTTGGGCTGAGGGCTAGGGTAATCTGAGGTTTTGTCCAAGAAAAGCAGATGGAAACCCTGAATACGTGAGGGTGCAAGAAGGGAGAGAGAGGAGTGACCAAGGAGGCCTGACAGCCCACGTGGGGAGGACACCCTCGTGGGCTGGAGAAGAGGAAGTTTGCCAGCTTCCCAGGGAGTTCAGCCGCTGCTGCCAGTGATCTCAAACATGGCTGCCATCCACAGACAGTGGGGTCAAGCTGTTTGGAGAGAAATGCCACTGCCTGGTAGGAGGGCCCAACGGGTTGGGCCAGGACCCCTGTGGCCACTCCAAACCTTTCATCTGTAAAGAGGTGGAAAGGGCGTGAAGAGTCCAGGAGATCCAAAGTGGGGGCCAGTTAGGGGGGCATCCCTGAGGAGAGAGAAGAGGGGCAGTTAGGAGGGCGTCCCTAAGGAGAGAGAAGAGGGGCCGTTAGGAGGGCATCCCTAAGGAGAGAGGAGAGGGGCAGTTAGGAGGGCGTCCCTAAGGAGAGAGAAGAGGGGCAGTTAGGAGGGCGTCCCTAAGGAGAGAGAAGAGGGGCAGTTAGGAGGGCGTCCCTAAGGAGAGAGAAGAGGGGCAGTTAGGAGGGCGTCCCTAAGGAGAGAGGAGAGGGGCAGTTAGGAGGGCGTCCCTAAGGAGAGAGAAGGGGGCCAGTTAGGAGGGCGTCCCTAAGGAGAGAGAAGAGGGGCCGTTAGGAGGGCGTCCCTAAGGAGAGAGAAGAGGGGCCGTTAGGAGGGCGTCCCTAAGGAGAGAGAAGCGGGGCAGTTAGGAGGGCGTCCCTAAGGAGAGAGGAGAGGGGCAGTTAGGAGGGTGTCCCTAAGGAGAGAGAAGGGGGGCAGCTAGGAGGGCGTCCCTAAGGAGAGAGAAGCGGGACAGCTAGGAGGGCATCCCTAAGGAGAGAGAAGAGGGCCAGTTAGGGGGGCGTCCCTGAGGAGAGAGAAGAGGGGCAGCTAGGAGGGTGTCCCTGAGGAGAGAGAAGAGGGGCAGTTAGGAGGGCGTCCCTAAGGAGAGAGGAGAGGGGCAGTTAGGAGGGCGTCCCTAAGGAGAGAGAAGAGGGGCAGCTAGGAGGGCGTCCCTAAGGAGAAAGAAATGGTGCCGGATGATAGTGGGGTGGGAGAGAGGCCCCGTGGGGGTCTCCTTAGCTGCCTGGTACAAGGGTTTAGCTGTAACAGCAAAATTAGGGATCTAGTGGCAGAAGAAGCCCATCAATCCTCGAAAAGAGAGAATGTGGTCCGCTGTCTCTGGAGGCCGTAGGTCATGTATGGCCTGACTCAATCTAATGTGAGAGTCTTAGAGCCTGGGCTTAGCTGGACACCCAAGTAGATGACAGTGGGGGAACACAGCTGAGCCTTAGATGGAGGACATGGTGCCCCAAGGGGCCAAGGAAGTTTAGAAGTCAGTAGACTGCTGAGATTGAATGAGACGGGCTACAGAGCAGAAGGTCATCTACATACTGGAGGAGTACATTAGGACCAGACTCAAAAGAGGAAAGATCCTGGGCCAAGGCTTGGCCAAAGAAGTGTGGGCTATCCCAGAAGCCCTAAGGGAGGACTGTCTGCTGTTCTGCAGACCTGGTGTCTGGGTCCTCCCATGTAAAGGCAAAAAGGAAGTATGAGTCAAGATGTAAGGGCACAGCAAAGAGGCATCCTTTAGATCCAGGACAGTGAAATTGGAGGCTGTGTGTGGAACGTTGGAGAGTAAGGTGTAGGGGTTAGTTACCATGGGGTGTACTGGGACGACAGCTTCATTGATGAGGCAAGGGTCCTGGACAGGACAGTAGGTGCTGGAAGGCTTACAAACTGGAAGGATGGGGGTGCTGCAGGGGGAGTTAGTTGAGCTAAGGAGCCCCTGGGAAAGGAAGCAGGTGATGATAAAGCCCATGGTGGTGGGTTTTAGAGATAGGAAACTGAGGCCTGGAAGGAAAAGAGGCAGGGTTCTTGAGGCCTATCAGGACTGGCAGATAGTGAGAGGTGGTTACCAGAGTGGAAATGTCCCAGACCTGAGGGTTGACAGGATCAGGAAGGACAGGGGCTGGACAATCCAGGGTAGAGATCTGGGAGGCTATTAGGGATAAAAGAAGGTGAGAGTCCGGAGAGGGTGTGAGGAACAGAGACACGGTTGCCTGGAAGTGGCTAAAGATGTCACGGCCTGGCCGGGCATGGTGGCACACGCCTTTAATCCTAGCACTTGGGAGGCAGAGGCAGGCGGATCTTTGTGAGTTCAAGGCCAGCCTGATCTACAGAGTGAGTTCCAGGACAGCTGGGGCTACAGGGAGACCCTGTCTCGAAAAGACCAAAAAAAATAAAAAATAAAAAAAAATAAAGATGTCATGGCCCAGGAGGAGCACTGGGCAGACGGACATGACTAAAAAGGAATGGGTGAAAAAATGACCTGCGAGGACACAGGGGAGAGGTAGAGTCCTTTGAGGGAAAGTGGTGGTCCTGTCCACTCCCGTGACAGAAATTGATGAGGGAACTGTAGGGCCTGAGTGTGAGGTAGCCCAGCTACCTTTTCTGTCCAACTGGAAGGAGATGGACTTACCCACTACCTGGAGCATTAGCCTAGCCTCATCCAGGGTAAATGGGGTTTCTGAGTCTGGCTACCATCAGTCCTCCACCAGGCTGAGGAATTTAGAGGCTGGAGAGGGTTGGGGTGCCCCGAGCAATGGGGTGGGACCACTGTGGTGTGGCACAGAGGACAAGCCCACATCTGGACACTCAGACTTTGAATGGCCAGGCTGCTGGCAGAGCTCTGGCAGAGAGAGCACAGCATGTTGGATGGCTTGGGGTTTGGGCAGTTCCTAGCCCAGTGACCTCCTTTGCCACCTTGAAGCAGGCTCCTGGTGGAACGGACTTGGGCTGGGGTCCTGCAGGGTGGAGCTTGTTGGAGCCCCCGCCAGTCCCACTGGGGATGCTGTTGGCCTCAGGGCAGCTACCAGGGCTTGGGCATGGAGGGTAGGCTTTTGTTGTAGCAGAGCCTGTTGGGAGGACTCAGCTGCCTCCTCTCGGCCATTAATTACCTTAAAAGCCATTTTCATCAAATCCTGCACAGGAGCCTGGGGACCATCCTCGGCCTTTAAGAATTTTTTTTTTCTCATATCTGGGAAAGACAGAGAGATAAAGTGAGAAACCAAGACCGTGGCCACTGTTGGGGAGGCAGGGTCAAAGTGAGCTTTTTTTTTTTAGACTTTCTTGTTTTATTATTTTTATTATTTTTTATGTGTATGAATGTACTGTCTGCATGTAGGTTTGTGCACCCATGTCGTGCAGTGCCTCAGAAGTCAGGAGAGGGTGTTAGATTCCCCTGCAACTGGAGTTATAGACAGTTCTCAGCTGCCATGTGGGTGCTGGGGATCGAACCCAGGTCCTCTGCAAGAGCAGTCAGTGCTCTTAACCACTAGGCCATCTCTCCAGCCCAAGGTGAGCTTTAAGCATGGTTGTCCTTAATAAATTCTGAAGAAAAAAGAAAAGAGCCAGGCGTGGCAGTGCACACCTTTAATTCTAGCACATGGGAGGCAGAGGCAGATAGATCTCTGTGAGTTCAAGGCCAGCCTGTCCTACAGAGTGAGTTTCAGGACAGCTGTGGCTGCAGGGAGACCCCGTCTCAAAAAGATAATAAATAAACAAACAAACAAACAAATTCTCAATTGCAGAAGGAAAAAAAGGACAGGGAAGGTATTTTCACATATCTATAGCAGACAAGAAATACACTTAAATCAAGCTCACCAAAATTGATTTCATTTGAACTGTCCCATGAGATCCCCAGAAGTAAAACCTAATCTTACTGTCCTTTCTGCAGGTTGCACAGTATTGAGAATCTCCAGCTGTGGAATAAGGATCTAATAATTAATTTTGGTGATGGCAGTTAATAAAGGTTGTACCGAGCAGAGATACATACATGGAAATGCTTTCATTCGGACGAAACACCTTGCATTGTAGATGTCATTTACACCATGCAGCCCCAACCAGGTTGTTTGTTGTTTGTTTGTTTGTTTGTTTGTTTGTTTTGCTGAGGTGGCCAACCTGGCCAATGCAGTCTTTCATGATGTTACCAAACATTTTATAAAGCAGAATTACATACAGTTTCATCAAGGAAGAAGCTAAAGGATGGGGAGAGAGGAGTCATTCAGTCCTGAGGCAGTGCGAAACAAAGATAATTTAGCAATTGACAATATCAAAAGCATGAAGTTGGGTACAGGAGAATGGTATTCAGGAACTGAGAATGAGAGAGGAGGATAGAAATACAACATACTTTGTGAGTTCAAGGCCAGCCTGGTCTACAGAGTGAGTTCCAGGACAGCTGGGACTTCAGGGAGACCCTGTCTCAAAAAGACAAAAAAAAAACAAAGAAATACAACATACAGTATTGAGGGAAACCCATGTTGGCTGTAATGTAGGCCAGGGCAGCAGTGCATACAGTAAAAATATCTTAAAACAGTTAATTTGGAAGAAACACCCTACATAATTTGGAGATTGAATTCAGTCTAACAGATAACTTAAGGAACCCGGGTTTATTTTGGCCTTTGAATATAATAGTTTTTGTGCACAATATAACCTAGAAGTGACCACTTTTTTGACAGACACATGACAGACATACATAAAACAGTTAACACACATGAAACAGATAACATGTGACAGCTTGGACAGACACATTCATGACTTAATCACCTAAATATACTGCAAGGAAGGCCAGATTTAACCATGGAAGCCTGGCTCACAGCAGCAAACGCTTGCCAAAGAGTGAGTTAGTGTGGTCAGGTGCAGGGACAGCAGATCTGGATCACAGCATGGCTTGCCTCTGTCTCTAATAGGTGTTGGGTTTACCTGCTAATTTAATGAAACAGAATAAAAAACAAAACAAAAAATGGTGTTTGTTAAAAGCCAGTAGCTT
Source organism: Rhizomys pruinosus (assembly GCA_009823505.1). NCBI lineage: Eukaryota > Metazoa > Chordata > Mammalia > Rodentia > Spalacidae > Rhizomys > Rhizomys pruinosus. Next base: position 446,299 of record VZQC01006857.1, read on the forward strand.
AAGCAGAATTAGAAACAGATGAAAACACAGTGATATTACTTTGTTAATCTGCCTGGTAAATGCATCCATGCCATGTGGTCAGATCAAAATGGCGACTATGTCAATTTGAATCAGGCACGGGAATGGCAGAGAAGGAGAGATCAGAGATGGGGGGGTGAGAGAGAGACATAGAAAGAGAGACAGAGAGAGAGGGAGAGACAGAGAGAGAGAGGGGATCCTGGAAAGCCTGTAGCCAGTTTAGAAAAAAGAAGAAAAAAATTGTGTCTGGTAGGGAGGCTTTGACTCGGAGTTGTCCATTTCCAAGCCTGGAGATCACGGTGTGCAGAAGAGCATCCACCAATGTACCCTGACACCTGGCAGTGGGATAGGCATGGGGCAGCCTCGGATGAATGTCTTCAATCCAGCGAGACCCCTCACAACAGAGCCTGGCTCTGCACTCCCCCAAAACAGCCAGTGGACCCTGGGTCCACTGGGCTAAGGTCCCCAAGCATCCATGGGCCCTGGGCCCCCAGGCTGAGGAAAGAGAGCTTGCCCTGGCATTGCAAGGGCTTTCAGGCAGGAACTCTGGACAGCAGAAATGAGGCAACAGGAAACAGACTTACCCCAGGTCAGAAGCCAGGTACATCAGGAAAGGAGAGGGGTACCCCAGAACCTCCGTGGGCCCTGGGCCTCTCAGGCCGAGGAAAAATAATGCCATTCTTCATAGGGCCACCAAGATAAGAGGTATCCGATGCTGAGATAAAGGCCAAATCAGTCTGAATTAAAATTTTTGATGGGTATCGGGGTCAATCTGCAGCACACACATGGCGGCTGAGAACTGTCTTTAACTCCAGTTCCAGAGGAATCCGACACCCTCTTCTGACCTCCATGGCATTGCAAGCCACAAGTGAGTGCACAAAACCTACAGTAAACCTATGCAAACAGTACAGTCATACACATTAATATATATATATATATATATATATATATATATAAATACTAGGATCAAAATACAAAAAAACAAAAGATTAAAAAAATTTTTGATGGGTATCACACTGAATATATAGATTAATTTTGGTAGTATAGCCATTTCACAATATTAATTCTGCCAATCCAGTAGCATGGAAGTTCTTTCTGTTGATGTATATGTGCATGAGTGCAAGTGTGTGTGAAGGTGCAAGTGTGCATGTGTGCATGTGTACATGTTTGTGAAGGTGCATGTGCGGTGGTCAGAAGACAACTTGGAGTCAGTTCTCTCCTTCTACCATGTGAGGCCCAGGGACTGAACTCAGATCATCAGGCTTGGTAGCAAACACCTTTACCCACCAAGCCATCTCATGGGCCTGCAGATGCTTTTCCTTTTCTTTGGCAGGGGGCAGGAGGTAGGGTCTTACTGAAGCTCCAGCTGGCCTGGAACTCACTACGTAGACCAAGCTGGTCTTGAACTCACAGAGATCCGCCTGCCTCTGCCTCAAAGGTTTGCACCACTATGCCCAGCTCAAATGCTTTTCTAATCACAGAATTACTTCAGGAGCAAATCATCCCACAAGATGCTAAATGAGGGGTCAGATGCCCATGGACTGAAGAGCAGAGTCAAGTGCAGAGTGAAGTGGGAGGAGAGTGCCCAAGAAGCATGTCTGCTTACTCTGAAAAACTGCAAGTGTGAGGGTATCCTTAGGTCCCTAAGGCCAAATGTTTAAATGCCTTTTTTTTTTTTTTTTTTTTT
>VZQC01006857.1:448032-585958 GCA_009823505.1 Rhizomys pruinosus
TTTTTTTTTTTTTGGCTGGGATTAAAGGCATGTGCCACCACGCCCGACTTAAAGACGGTTCTTAGCCGCCATGTGGTTGCTGGGGATCAAACTCTCTGCAAGAGCAGTCCAGTGTTCTTAATCTCTCCAGCCCTTAAATGCCTCTTAATGCCTCAGAAATGTCAAGGCCACCACAGCCTTTCTGCTCTTAGCTGTGTTTGATTCTTTATAAATATTATGGCTTCGTGGGCTGAGACTCCTAAAATGCAGCTGTGACACAAGACCACTTAGAGTTGGACCTCAGGTGACACGAGGGCCTAGTCTGTCTGCACACCTGCCCATCTTCCCACAGCCTCTCCCCTCCCCTCCACAGTCTCCTGGTGTCCGGTCCCACTTTGCTTCCACGCCAGCAGTCAGGAGCTTTCTTCAAGGATGTCTGCAGGTCAGTGCAATCCAGCCCAGCCAGCAGGCAGTATGGCCTCCTCTGGGCTAGATCTCAGGATTCCTGTCATCCATCCCTGCCCTGGAAGGAGTCAGCGTGGTGCTGAGAGAACAGAGGAATGACTTTCTGGTGTCCCCAAATCTTGAGTCCATCCTTGAAGGGTGGGCCCTGGAACTCGCCTGAGCACCAGGCTATGAGATGGTCTCATTATGTCTCCCATTTAGTTTTTTATCTTAAGTGGGAAGGGAGGAAGACAGGGATAAAGATAGAGATAGATATAGTTAGCAATAGATGAGAGAGAGAGAGAGAGAGAGAGAGAGAGAGAGAGAGAGAGAGAGAAAGAGAGAGAGCGCTTGTGCTAGGGAGCGCTAAGGCCATAGCTTTGACCTCCCCTGCCTCACTTTTTTCCTGTGATTCCAACCCCCAGCTCTTCTCACTAAAGCAGGTGGATTCTCCAGGCTGGGTCTATCTGGGCTTCATCCCTTGGTCACAGATGTCCAGAGGGGGTGGCAGCAGGCAGCTGCGACCCTCTGTGGGTGTCTTGTCTGCCCAGTGGCTTCCCCTCTCTCCTGTCTCAACCTGATCTGGGGGAGGTTGGTTGCAAGGACAGAGTCAGGGTACCCTTGATCCTGACCCAGGTTTGGCCCATCAGTGGGCATTGACCCTGTGCCTGTCTACTCCCTGCCTAGTCTGTTTGGGTCTTTAATCCTCCTCACCTAGTGGCTTTTTAGCACTGAAGGGACTGAAGAGGGTCACAGTGCTGTCACCCCCAGGGCTTCCTTATGGTCTTGAACTTCATGAAAGGGACTCATTTCTAAGTTCAGGTTCACATGTGCCAAAGGTTGGGGCTGGGACTCATCCACTGTCCATTGATCTTTTATACTAGGAACTGAAGGGGGGTGGGCTTTCTGCCTTTCACTAGGACCTGCTCTGTGTTTAAAGGCTAGGAGTGCAGGGATCCTCTCTCCTTCCCTAAATCTGATCCCAGAGAAGGAAGCCAGGCAGACCAGAGCCCAGAGGGTTCCAGTTTGTGGTGCCCGAGGCTCTGCCCACGCCTTCCCCCTGCTGTAAACCAATCCTTCTGGCCAGACCTTCTTTCCCAACTTAAACTACTTTTAATTGAATTTTTGTCATTCTTAAGGAAAAAACTTCTGCATAATACAGCAGTCAGGCTCAGAACAGAAAATTCTAGGCAAGTGCTCTACCACTGAGACACAGTCTCAACCCAAGAGAATATCAGGTAGAAACCTAAAGTTCTTCATTTTCATAGTATATTTAGTTTCTTAATTTAATTCTATGTTTTTTTCAAGGTTGGGGATTAAACTCAGAGCCAAATAAAGAAAAACAGATTTATTTATTTATTTATTTATTTATTTATTTGGGTGGGGTGGGGTGTATGTGTCAGGATCTCATGCAAGGCTGGCCTTTAACTCATCACTTCTAGTGCTGAGGTTACAGACATGTTCTGACATACCCAGATTCTTCAGTGTTAGGCATGGAACTCAGCTTTATGCATTGTAAGCACTCTACCAACTGAGCAAATAAACCCAACTCCAGAAAGACAGAATTCTAATACTGTCTCAGAAGTCCAAATAGGCCAGGTGTGGTGGTGCATGCCTTTAATCCTAGCACTTGGGAGGCAGAGGCAGGTGGATCTCTGGGAGTTCAAGGCCAGCCTGGTCTACAGAGTGAGTTCCAGGACAGCTGGGACTACAGGGAGACCCTGTCTAGAAAAGACAAAAAACAAACAAGCAAAAAACAAACAAGAAGTCCAAATATACAGGGAGCCCAAAGCAGGACACTGACCCCACCTAAGGCTAAGAAAGGCTTCCTGGAGGAAGAGGTGACGTATGGATTATGTCTTGAAGACCCCAGCTAGGAGAGAAGGCAGAAAGTGTCTGCAAACATCTGGTCTCAGGAGCCACATGCATTTCTGAGCTGGCCAGGATGGTCTAGCTCAGGCCACAGAGGCTGACAGAGGACAGGCACGCAGCCTTGAAGGTTGTCCAAGGAACCCGGATGTTGTCCTGGGTCAGTCTCTGCCTCTTAGACTGGACCACCTCACAGACTTGGAGACCTAAAGCTTCAGGGGAAGGGGTAACCACATTCAAGAGTGGACAGGAATGATCTTTGCCCTAAAAGAAACCTAGTAGAGCACACCAACTTCTGCCCTTCTCAAATATAAGATGTAAGACTTCCAGATAGTCCTCCTGAGGTGGACTAGTGTGTTATTCAAAAAGGTTGATAATGGCTTCACTGGGTGCTGGAGAGCTGGCTTGATGGTTAAGAGCACTGGCTGTTCTTCCAACACCTACATGGCTGTAAACTCCAGTTCCAGGGGAATCCAACACCCTCTTCTGACATCCATGGGCATTGCACAACATGGATGCATTTATGTACATGCAGCCAATACACCCATATGCATAAAATAAAAACAATAAATAACAGAATGCATGAAATCCAGTGGGGATGGGGCTATGGGAAAATGAAAAAGCATGGCTTCACAGCACTGCAGTCTCATCAGAGGAGTTCTTGATGGGAAGGTGTGGAGATAGGCTGTGTCCTGCCCTAAATTACTCTATATTGTGTAAACCAGTGGCTTTTAGGCTGAGCTTTGCCCTGGCTGAATCCATTTGACTCCATTTTTTTTGTTTTGTTTTTTTGAGACAGGGTCTTCCTGTAGCCCTAGCTAGCCTGGAACTCACTATGTAGACCAAGCTGGCCTTGAACTCACAAAGATCTGTCTGCCTCTGCCTCCCAAGTTCTGGGATTAAAGGCGTGTGCCACCACGCCCAACACCTCATTTGACTCCATTTTAAGTATAAATACAAAGGCAGATAGGTAGATAGCACCTCCTGTTCAGCAACTTCCCACAAGTCACAGACTGACAACGGACTTATTCCTAAATGTAAAATGCACCATCTGTAAACTATGCCATGTAGGTCTGGAACATAGGAACACCTGGGCATATTAAAACAGTATCACGGATAGCAAGAAGGCTCAGTGCCCACCAACAACGCAAGACTGCCAACTTGAGTTCAATTTCAGGAACCCTTATAAAGGTGGAAGGAGGGGCTGGAGAGATGCCTCAGAAGTTAAGAGCACTGGCCGCTCTTGCAGAGGACCGGGTTTGAGTCCCAGCACCAACATAGTACCTAACAACCATTGTAACTCCTGTTCCAGGGGAATCTGACACCTCCTTCTGACCTTCTTGGGCACTGCACTACACAGGTGCAGTTATACACATGCAGGCAACACACACACACACACACACACACACACACACACATAATAAATAAAACAAAATATTTGAAACCATATCAGAAAAACCAGGTCTGAGAACTTACTGAATGAACATACCAGACATATGGAGGGACACCACACCCTCACCTGGATCCCATAAAGTGGGGATACTCAATACTGGGACAGCCAGTTGCACTGACCTGTTGTCTGACCATCTGATGTGTGCATCAAGGGACTGACAGAAAACTCCCCAGTGTCCCCAGGGCTTCATCAGCTCAGTCCTCTAGGCTTGTGGCGGCCTACTAGGCTGCTGAGCGCATCTGTTCTGTCCTGGTCCTGTTTCTCACGCTACAGTGCTGCTTCACTTCAGCTCAAAAGTCTAGGGCTGGGTTGGGTCCTGTAGCTCTGGATGCCCCCAGCAGCTCTCCACCTGGCTTCATTAATATCTCACTCCACCATCTGTTGTGACTCTTTGTATCAGCTCTCTGCCTCTGGTGAAGCCTCTTTGAACTCTGCAGCCTTTTAACGCTTGGTAGCCTTTTTGTAACATAGATAGAGATAGATAGGGAGATAGGGAGATGATAGAGATTGATGATATAGATGATTGATAGATAGATAGATAGATAGATAGATAGATAGATAGATAGATAGATGATAGATGATAGATAGGATTACTGTATGTTGTGCAATGTGTGATCTGAGAGTTAACATTAGTAATGTTGATTTAATAAAAGGTAATTAATAAAAGGGCTAGAAAAGCTGCGTGTGGTGGTGCACGCCTTTAATTCTAACACTCAGGAGGCAGAGGCAGGCAGATCTCTTTGAGTTCATTCAAGGCCAGCCTGGTCTACAAAGTGTGTTCCAGGCCAGCTAGGGCTACAGGGAGACCTGTCTAAAAAAAGGGGCGGGGGGGGGGTCTAGAGAGATTGCTCACTGAGTGCTCTTGCAGAGGACCAGGTTCAGTTCCCAGCATCTACATGGTAACTAACAACCACCTGAAAGTCCAGTTTCAGGGGATTTAATGCCTTCTTCTGTTCTCCCTGGGCAATGCATGCACATACATGCAGGCAAAACACTCATACACATAAAATAAAAATAAGTATGCCGGGCGTGGTGGCGCACGCCTTTAATCTTAGCACTCGGGAGGCAGAGGCAGGCGGATCTTTGTGAGTTCAAGGCCAGCCTGGTTTACAGAGTGAGTTCCAGGACAGCTGGGGCTACAGGGAGACCCTGTCTCGAAAAGACCAAAAAAAAAAAATTAATAAGTCTTTTTTTTAAAAAAAAATAGAAAGATTAAGGGCTGGAGAGATGGCTCACTGGTTAAGAATGCCAACTGCTCTAGCAGAGGACCGGGGTTAGATTCCCAGCACCCACATGGCAGCTAAGAACCCTCTTTAAGCTGGGTGTGGTGGCACATGACTTTAATCCCCTCACTCAAGAGGCAGAGATAGGCGGATCTCTGTGAGTTCAAGGCCAGCCTGGTGTCCAGAGTGAGTTCCAGGCCAGCTAGGACTATAGGGAGACACTGTCTCAAAAATAAATAAATAAATAAATAAGTAAATAAATAAATTCTTTCTTTAAAAAAATAGGTTAGAATAAAAGAACCTGTGTCTTGCCCAGCTACCAAGAGAATTTGGGATTATTTGGCAAATTGCACTCAACAAAACCAATGCTGCTTTATTGTACATTTATTTGGACATTGTGAAAAGATACCAATGTGTTTCTCAATGGTTTGGCATGGTGTGCTCACAAGGGGGGTCTAGCCAGTGTGGCTGCTGTGTAAATGCACAGGAAGATAGGGGTAGGTGAGCTGCACACCAACACACCATTTGTTCATTCATTCATTCACTCACTCATTCATTTATTCCATGGTAACTCTTCGGTTTAGATACAGTGGCAGATGCTGGGTCCCTGGCTATGATGAAGTAACCAGGTCTTCCTTTTCCATGTCACACTGAGATCTTTCTCCAGTTAGAGGCAAAGGCCCTCTGCTCCTTGATACCTTCCCTGCCTGGTGCACCATGCCTCTAAGTAAGCCAGCCAGGCCTCTGGGCTAGACCACCATGCTGCGCTGCCCACAGTTGTTTTCCTCCATAGACTTACTCAGCAGCAGCTCGGCTGGCTTGTGCCCCCACCCACCTCTGCAACTCTGGTTCTTGCCAACAGCAATTTCCTTTCAAACTTCCTTGCAGGCCCATGAGGGAGGATCAGTTTTGCCTGTGACACACTTTCTACCCTCTCTGGAAGAGGCAAGGAGCAAGGATGTGGGGCCCCTGTTTTCCTTGGCCTATTGAAGAGACAGTACCTTAAGATTCCAAGCTGCAAAGATCCGAGTTCACATCCCAGCTCCACTGTTTAGCATGAGTAGCATGGGGTCATTTCAGCACTCTGGTCTTGGTCTTCTCCTCTGTGAACAGAACAGTCAGTGCTGCTTTTCAGAACAGAGGCACAAAGTTAGGGCTTCGTCACAGCTTTGGGTATGAACCAAGCAGAAGGTCTGTCTTCAGGGAGTTCAGGAGAGAAAACTGGGGTTTTCAGGCCTTGCAGATGTCATGAGAACTTGGGATAGGGTGCAGCAGGGCTCCAGGCACTTCTGTTGTGGGCACCTTCACCAAGCCAGGGCCACAGTTCAGGAGTATAGTAAGTGCCACACGTTGACTTCACATTGTACACTTCTGTGTGCCAGGCAGTGTGCTTAGGGCTGAGGCAAACCATGTTGCAGGACACAGGAGGACCTGGTCCTGGGCAACCAGGCTGTAGAAGACAGACAAGTTTCCAGGTAACCACAGCAGTGAGCACTGTGGGGCCAGGACTGTGTGCAGCCAGACAGAGGGAGCATCTTCAGGGACAGCTACCTTCTTTAGAGACAGCTACTTCTGGAGAGACAACTACTCCCAGAGGGACAGCTACTCCCGGGGGGGACAGCTACTCCTGGGGGGACAGCTACTCCTGGGGGGAACAGCTACTCCTAGGGGGACAGCTACTCCTGGGGGGACAGCTACTCCTGAGGGGACAGCTACTCCCACTGGGCAGAACAGAAGCTCCATTCCAGTGGAAGGATTCTGGAGGGAAAGGATGCCCAACTGGGGGTAGACAGATGGGAAGCTTTTCTGCCCACCAGGGCTATTCATCCCCTTGGACCCTGGTCTCACCCTGTCCCCTAGTCTATTCTCTCATCCCCTACCCCCACCCCATCCTCCACCTCCCACCCCCAGGCCCTGGTCTCACTCTGGACAAGTTGCAGCTGGAGGTGCCTTTGGACTTTGTATCCCAGCTCCCATGGGATATAACTCCCAGGCCTTCTCAGAATCAAGAGGAGCTACCTGGAAAGACTGAAGCACCGCCTTCACCTTTATTTTATTTTTTTTTTTTAATTTTATTTTTTTGTCTTTTTCAAGACAAGGTTCTCCCTGTAGCCCCAGCTGTCCTGGAACTCACTCTGTAGACCAGGCTTGCCTTGAACTCACAAAGATCTGCCTGCCTCTGCCTCCCAAGTGCTAGCATTAAAAGCATGTGCCAACACGCCTGGCTCTAAAAATTTAGTTTATGTGTACAAGTGTTATGCCTGAATGTATGTAAGTGCATCCCTGTTGTGCAATGTCCATGGAGGCAAGAAGAGGGTGTTGGACTCCCTGAAAGTAGAGTTACAGATGGTTGTTAGCAACCTTGTGGGGCTGGGAATCAAACCTGGGTCTTCTGTAAGAGCAGCCAGTGCTCTTAACTGATGAGCCATCTCTCCAGCCCTTTTAATATTTTATATATAAAAAATTTTTATCTATGAGTGCCATACCCTGCCTGTGGAAGTCAGAGGACAATTTCAGAAGCCAGTTCTGTCCTTCCATTGTCCAGGCTGGCCTCAAACCTGCTATGTAGCTGAAGCTGATTCTGCTGCCTCTGTCTCCCATTTGCTTTTATTAGAGGGGTGCAGCAAGATACCCACCCAATGCCCTTTGAGAGGCTAGCACCTTATCTGTGGAGGCCCTGGCTTGCAGGTTTACCATAGTGGCAACTGGTGCCATGTAGGTGACCAGGCCTGGACACAATGGTACACTCCACCTCCCTTAGCAGAGCCTGTACAGGCACAGCTTCACTCTGAGCCTTTCCTTAACTGCCATGTCTTCCCTAGTAAGGTGTGGGCCTGCCTAGCTGCAGAATGGCTTGGTGTTCCTTTGTGTTATTGGCCCTGCAGGGCACAGAGTCCCTATGAGGCCCAGACCTGAGGAACACAGGCTAACATCCTGGGGCCAGGCCTGGCCCAGGCACTAGCCACAGAGTCTCCCGGATGCAGCTACCGGAAAAGTTCAGCCCACTTATGGTAAGTTCCAGTGCCTGGGTGGTCTAATGCCGGGGATTCAGAGCCCAGAGAATCTGGGTTCAGATCGCCACCAATTTCCTGAAAGATTTTTCTAGGGCTCCAAGCAAACCCACCAGTCAAACAGACCCCACACTTAAAAACAGATGTCAGAATCTCTCCTGAGCCATCCGGGGAGACTGAGGGCGCCAGCTTGCCTCCTCCTCTGCCTCCTCCACTCCAGATCTCGCTGCGGACAGGTCAGCAACCACTTAGCCACACAATAGACCCTCTGCCAAGGATGCAACTTAGCTGGCACCTAAAAATATTGACTCGTGTTTTTCCTTTAAATAGAAAGGAACTTCAGCTCAATCCATGCCAGGCCCCCACCTCCTGGGTTCTGAGTGGGCGCCTGGGACCTCATCCAGATTCAGTGGCCCCCACATTGAGCTGTCATGGCTCAGGGATGGAGCAGTGCCAGGTGGAGGGTGGGTAGTGGTGTTTGAGGTAGTTGCCTGTTCCCGAGAGGCTTGAGGGCTGGGATGGTTCAGGGTGGACTGGTATTTGGTCTATCCAAGATCCTGGTGTCTCATATTCAGACAGCCATCTTTCAAAGCCCAAGGCATCTCTATGGCACAAACAAAGGCAAGTTCTGGATTGAGGGGACCTGTAAGTCCTAAGAGGGACAGGGAGGTGTTGATGTCTCTATAGGGAGCCTTGACCAGGGCTACATGGCCTCCTAACGTGCTGTCCACTAGGCCTGTCTGGACAGTGAGGGTCAGGAAGAAGTGTCCTGCTCTGGGTCAGGTGCCAGGGCTCTGAGCTTTGCCTGGCAGGAGAAGCCCTGAGTCCAAGGGCCTTTATTTGGTGGGAAGAGCCAACTGGGGGCCCCTACCCTGGGAGCTCTCGCCAGTGCCATGGAACCCTAGGGAGAGCTCTTAGTCTGCTGATGGGAGCCACCTCCAAGGTAGATGGTTAGGAGGAAAAGTGGCGGGAGCCCCACATGCAGCGTGTGGCACCTGAGGCAGAGTGCACGGGTGGGTCTGCATATTTTCAGGAGGATGCCAGGAAGCTGGCGGGAAGGTCACCTCTGGGGTCGGGAGTTTGCTTTGGTTGACTTGTATTTTAATGGAATCAATGCAAGCCGCTGCCATCGGAATGTTTGTGTCTTTAGGAGGTGGATGGTGCCCTCCTGAATGGGATTAGCGCTCTTATAAAAGAAAGCCTGAGCGACCCCTCCACTCTTCAACCATGTGAGGATAAAACAGAAAGACAGGCTACAGACACAAGGCTACAACTGTCTAGGAAACAGGCCTGTTCTCTAAAAGTCTGCATGTGGAATTTTAGATTCCATCCTGGTCTTCCAGCCTCTAGAAAGTTGAAGAAAAAAATTCCTATGATATTGTATTATAGAAATGGACTAAGACATAGACAAATAGCTTGTTTATTCATTTTATTCTGAAGTGCTGGGAGTCAAGCTCAGGTCTTGTGTATACTAGGAAAGTCAACTACCACTGAGCCATATTTTCAGCTACAAATCTTTTTTTGTTTTTTTTGTCTTTTCAAGACAGGGTCTCCCTGTAGCCCCAGCTTCCTGGAACTCACTCTGTAGACCAGGCTGGCCTTGAACTCACAAAGATCTGCCTGCCTCTGCCTCGGCCTCCCTAGTGCTAGGATTAAAGGCGTGCGCCACCACTCCCCGCCCAGCTACAAATCTTTTTTTTTTTTTTGGTCTGGAACTCACTCTGTAGACCAGGCTGGCCTTGAACTCACAAAGATCCGCCTGCCTCTGCCTCCCAAGTGGTTAAAGGCAGGTGCCACCACGCCCGGCAATTATTTAGGTATTTTTGAGACAGGGTCTCCCTTTAGTCCCAGCTGGCCTGGAGCTTGCCCTGTAGACTAGGCTAGCCTTGAACTCCCAGAAATCTGCCTGCCTCTGCCTCCCTAGTGCTGAGATTAAAGGCGTGCACTACCACGCCTGGCCTGTTTGTTTTTTGCTTTTTTTAAAAAAAGATAGGGTCTTACGCCTTTAATCCTAGCACTTGGGAGGCAGAGGCAGGTGGATCTTTGTGAGTTCAAGGCCAGCCTGGTCTACAGAGTGAGTTCCAGGACAGCTGGGGCTACAGGGAGACCCTGTCTCGAAAAGAAAAAAAAAAAAGGTAGGGTCTCCCTGTAGACCAGGCTGGCCTTGAACTCACAGAGATACACCTGCCTCTGCCTCTCAGGTGCTGGAATTAAAGGCATGTGCCACCACGCCCAGCCCTCATTTTATTTTTTAAAATGTGTCACTATGTGCGTGCCTGTGTGGGAGTGTCTGAGGAGGCCAGAAGAGAGGGTTGGATCACCCTAAGCCCCCCAAATGTGGGTGCTAGGAACAGAACTTGGGTCGCCTGTAAGCGGTGCTCTGCTCTTATCTCCTGAGCGGTCTCTCCAGCCCCATGTTCTCATTTTTGACTTGACCTACATGTCAGACCTCACAGAGAGAAACGGCTGAGATGCTGTTAACGATGTGAACGTGAAATGCCCTCCACAGGTCAATGGTGCTGTGGTCTAGCTAGCAGAAGCATGTGGCTAGGGATGGGACCTGACTACGGTTTCTGTCTGCTTCTTGCTTCTAGCCTGAGCTTCCCGATCTGCCACGATGTGAGGTGCCTCCACCACCCGCTCCTGCTGCGAGGACAGGCTGCTCCTACTACCGTGCCTTCCCTGCCCATGAACTGAAACTGTGAGTCCAAGCCAACCTTTCCTCTCACAGTTGTTTCTGTGGAGTGTTTTGAACACAGTGATGGGAAAAGTTACCAGTGTAAGTGCTGGCTTCAGAGCCAGACTATGTGGCTGAAGTCCAGGCCGTCCTGTACTAGCTGCACACTCCTGAACAAGCCTCATCTATGTCTTGTTTTCCTTGTCTACACCATAAGGCTCATGCGAGGATTAAGGAGTTGACTTTTCCTTTTTGTTTTGTTTTGCTTGAGATAGAGTCTCCTATAGCCTCAAACTCAAGGATGATGTTAAAATCCTGCCTCTACCTCCAAAGAGCTATGACTACAAGTGTGTACCACCACAGCTGGCACCTAAAACTTTTAAAAACTTTTATTTATTTTAGTCCTTGGAGACTGAACCCAAGGCCTCATGCATGCTAGACAAATGCTTTGCGCCACAGCCCAGAGGCCACCTGAGGAAGCCTGGGCACGCCGCATATCCCGCCAGCCATGCATTCAGGCTCCTCCTTTGACTCCGCACTGTGTTTTCCTTTGTTTCTATATGACTAAGCTTGTTCAAGAGGATGTCTTCATTTATTCAACAAATATTGATGGGGGACAGCAGGAACTGAGATTATTAGGAAAATATTTACCGTCCCCCATCCCACCCACTGAGCATCCTCCTCCACCTGACCTGGGGTTCTGCCACGTGACTTACTCTTGCTCTGGAAGGAAGCAGACAAGACTCAGAGTCTTGAAATACACACATGGTGTTGGCTTTCCTTCCAGGCTCTCTCCCCCTGCCAGAAGGGCTTCCCCAGGCTTTCTACTGTCCCCTCAGCTCAAGATTCCATGCACTACGTGGCTCATCTCTGAGTCAGGCTTGGGCAGCCCCACAGCCCAAACCCAGGGGAACAAACCAATCCCCCAATGACCTAACAAGTGTAAGTAGAATAAATGACTGTGGTTTAAAGCTATGATTTGGGGTGGTGTGTTCTGTGGCAGTGACTGGTAGATACAAGGATCCTCATCCCAGAGGAGCCTGGGGATTTGTGGGAAGCTAACACAGCCCCTCATGAATGCAGCCAGTGAGAGTTGGATGAATCAATGAGTCAGGCAATAAGGTACAGAAATAGCCTCCTGGACTAGTGTAGTGAGGGAGGGGCAGGTGGAAGAGTGTGCAATTGGGTATTGATCAGTTCTGAAAGGATGGGAGCTGGGAGCAGAGCAGAGCAGGTAAAGAGACAAAGTTATTGGAGAGAGGCCTGTGGCATAGTCAGGGCAAGAGGGAGCAGGGAACATTGAGGAGGAGAGGTGGGAAGAAGCGTCAGGTAGAGAGGGGAGTGTGGCCGAGGATAGACCTGAGGGTCTTCTTCTAGACATGCTCAGATTCCCTCCGCCTCTCAGACAGGGAGGGTCTTCCTGTGGCCTCTTTAGTTTCCAGCACCCACATCAGGCAGTTCACAACTGCCTGTAACTCCAGCTCCAGAGGATCCCACACCCTCTTCTGGCTTCCTCAGACACCCACACTCATGTGGCCACACAGAGACACATGTGTATATTTTTTTTTTAAAGAAAGGGGATGCAATGACTGACACTTGAGGTCGTCCTCTGACCTACACAACACACACACACACACACACACACACACACACTTAAATTAAAAAAAGAAAACTGAGCTGTGCGTGGTAGCTCACACCTTTACTCACAACATTTGGGAGGCAGAGGAAGGTGGATCTCTGTGAGGTCAAGGCCAGCCTGGTCTACATAGTGAGTTTCAGGACAGCTGGGGCTACAGGGAGACCCTGTCTCAAAAAGACAAATAAATAAATAAATAAATAAATAAATAAATAAATAATAGGAAAACGGAACCTCAGTAGGTTAAGTATCTCAGTCAAGGTCACACAGCAGGCGACTGGCAGAGCTAAGATTTGTATTGTGCCTATCTAATTCCCAAATTCTTTGCTCATCCTCTTCAATCAGCCAAAGGATCTCAGGGCATATGGGAAAGCCTCTAGCCCCTTAAAGGCAGCAGGATTCTGCCTCAAGGAATCTGTAAGATAGATATAGATCCAAACATCTGTAGATAGCTATAGATCTACCATCACCATCAGGAAAAGCGCTTTATAGCCTGGAGTGGTGGCACATGCCTTTAATCCTAGCACTTGGAAGGCAGAGACAGGTGCATTTTTGTGAGTTCAATGCCAGCCTGGTCTACAGAGTGAGCTCCAGGACAGCTGGGGCAATAAGGAGACCCTGCCTCGAAAAGACAAGAAAAAAGAAAAAGCGCTTTATGCTGATTTCTTCCCTAACAGTTCATCCTTATCATTCTTCTGCGTAAGATTTAAGTGAGCAAATTATGTCAACAGCATCACTGGCTGATGCACAAACTGAGCTGTGTGGGAGTGGTGCTCTGCGGGCTTGGGCAGTGCCCCTGGGAGTCTAGACCTACTTCCCTCCCTATTCACTTCCTCGGATCACACATCCTTGGTTTAAGACCTGAGTCAGGCTTCAAGTATTTATCAGCTGGCCTTCTCGTGGCATTCAGCTATTGCCATATTTGTGTTTTCAGCAAACAATACCATTCTCCCCTTTCACTCATAATCTGGCCTTCAGGATTGGTCAACAGTGCGCTGAGCCACAGAGGTCATGGCTGAATGACTAATGACATCCAGCCCACTTTCCCAGTGTTCCAGAGGCAAGGAAGACTGACTCTGAAGGGTGAGTTGAGGGATTTAGATCATTAGTATCTAGTTAACCAATGGGATCAAAACAGAATTAAGGATGTACGCTGAAGGGTGTGGGTGCTGATGACCTTTAGTTAAGAGCCATCTTTTTCAGGGTTATCAAAGGTGGGCACCCCAAATGAACAGCTCCCACTCTGGTCATGAAATGTATTTCAGTCTACTCTGAAAGCTGTCCACCAGGTAAGAGACAAGGCCGGCAGGAGTTCTCTTTGAGGTAGTTGAAAGTATGTGGCCCCTTATGTGCCTCTGTAGAACCAGCCCTGTGAGGTGACCACACTTGCTAAGGACACACACTTCCTGAACTGCACAGCAGACACTGCTGTTCTTCCAAGGCAGAGTGGCTCGGAGCAGGCTCTGATGACTGGGAAATGCCACACAACAGGAACAAGTTTTCAAATTGACAGTGGGCTAAGAGGAGAAAATCACGAAGTGTGCTAGCGGGAAGCTTGCCTGGGCCACTGACAAGGCCGTCTGCCTACCCAGCCTGGCAACTTGAACCTTAAGGCTCCCAGAGAGGCCACACCTTCCACTCAGGCCCACCTTATGCATAGTCTGGGGAGCATGCGTCTTTTCAAACAAAAGTAAACTGCTTTGCACCATAGTGCAGTGAGAAGCCATCTACAGAACAGCCTCTGCCTGGTTACAGTTGCATCTTTTTTTTTTTTTTTTTTTTTT
The DNA here is from genome assembly GCA_009823505.1 of Rhizomys pruinosus. Lineage (NCBI taxonomy): Eukaryota > Metazoa > Chordata > Mammalia > Rodentia > Spalacidae > Rhizomys > Rhizomys pruinosus. The sequence goes on from VZQC01006857.1 coordinate 462,109, forward strand.
TTTTTTTTTTGGACGGGGTCTCCCTTTAGTCCCAGCTAGCCTGTAGATGGCTTCTGTAGACCAGGCTAGCCTTGAACTCACAGAGATCCACCTGCCCCTGCCTCCTGAGTGAGGGGATTAAAGGCGTGTGCCTCCACCCCCAGCTATCACCTTTGCTTCTTTAAGAAAGTAGAAACAGCCCCTCACAGTTATGGTAGAGATTAAGTAACTATAGAAACATCATTTGCAACACCTTCTCCAGCAAAGCTAACCCCTCCCCAATAGGCACTAGACACAGCCAGGAATAGGGAAACCAAAGGGATTTCAATCTTTTTTTTTTTTTATGTGTATAAGTGTACTGTCTGCATGTAGGTTGGTGTGCAATGCCACGGAGATCAGAAGAGGGCGTCGGATTCCCCTGGAACTGGAGTTAAAGATGGTTCTTAACCGCCACGAGGGTGCTGGGGATCGAACCTGGGTCCTCTGCAAGAGCAGTTAGCACTCTTAACTGCTGTCTCTCCAGCCCCAGGGATTTCAATCTTAACACAGTAATTTGAAAATCTCCCCAGTCACAAGTGACTACTCTTTTGTGGGCAGAGAGAAGAAAAGAAAATTCCTTCAAGCGCCTAGTAACTTCTTTTTTAAAAAAATTTTTTAATTTAATTTTATTTATGTGTATGAATGTACTGTTTTGCGTGTAGGTCTGTGCACCCGTGTTGTGCAATGCCGTGGAGGTCAGAAGAGGGTCTCAGAATCCCCTGGAACTGGAGTTCTCCTGGAATTGGAGTTACAGATGGTTCTCAGCCGCCATGTGGGTGCTGAGGATCGAACCCAGGTCCTCTGCAAGAGCGGTCGGCGCTCTTAACCGCTAGGCCTTCTCTCCAGCCCCAGTGCCTAGTAACTTCTAACAGGACACTTTTTATGGGAGGCCCTTAGAGGTAGAGACTTCAGGCAGCTGGCTCATTTACTCGTTCAACAAACTTGCAGGATGCACAAGCTGTCCTAAGCTGAGCTGTTTAGGTACACTGGATGCCTATGTGCCTAGGCCCTTGGGGGGGGTCTCAAGATGGAGAGATGTCTGCCCCGCCCTGAGTGTGGAAACCCGTAGGTCCACTCCAGTAGGTTTATTTTATTTATTTATTATTTTTTTTTATCATTTATTTATTTATTTTTGGTCTTTTCGGGACAGGGTCCCCCTGTAGCCCCAGCTCTCCTGGAACTCACTCTGTAGACCAGGCTGGCCTTGAACTCACAAAGATCCGCCTGCCACTGCCTCCCGAGTGCTGGATTTAAGGCGTGGGTGACCACGCCCAGCTTTATTTATTTATTTATTTATTTATTTATTTATTTATTTATTTATTTATTTATTTAGAGACAGGGTCTCCCTATAGTCTCAGCTGTCCTGGTACTCACTCTGTAGACCAGGCTGGCCTTGAACTCACGGACATCCGCCTGCCTCTGCTTCCTGAGTGCTAGGATTAAAGGCGTGTGCTACCACGCCTGCCACTCCAGTGGGTTTTATGCGTAGGCTCACTTACCTCTACATGCCAGCTTTACAGAACTTAAAACTGCAGAATATTTCGGCTGGAGAGATGGCTCAGCAGTTAAGAGCACTGGCTGCTGTTGCAAAGACCTGGATTCCCAGCATCCACATGGCGGTGGCTAACAACTATGCAGGGGCCTTGCCTAACATGGGTGCGCCTACCTACATGCAAGCGTTACATACACATAATAAAATAAAACTTAAAAAAAAAAACTGCAGAATTTCAAAGAGGCAAGCATGGGCTTATTGCCACTATGCCCACTCTCTCAAACGTGCCCCGGACGAGTGACCTCCCTCCCCCACAGGGCCTGACACCGCAGGCTTTCCACTGTTGCAATCGCGGTCTCACTCCCAGCCTTTCCCAAAACCACCAGAGGGATCGAAGCTTTGGACCCATCGAGCCAAGGCACTCATTGCAGATGCCAGGACCGGGAGGCCAGGCTGCAGTCTTGGTCGCCTCCGGGAGAGGGCGGCGGCGGCTGCAGAGCTCGCAGTGGGGCACGTGACCGCAGCAACCCAGCCACGCCTCTGCGCTCTCCAGCGCCCCGCAGCGCTCAGCACCAGGAGGCCCAGGACCCGCGGGCGGAGTAAAGGGGCGTGGTAGAGATAGGGCGTGGGGTAGGCCAGGCTGGGACGAAGAGGCGGGGCAGAGTGGGCGGGACAAGGGGCAGGCGGGGCATACGGGCAAGGGAGGTGGGGCAAAGAACGGGGCGGGGTTAGGGGGTGTGGTGGAGCAGGGGCGGGGCATGAGAATAGGGCGGGGAAGAGTGGGCGGGATACGGGACGGGCGGGGCATACAGGGAAGTGGGAGGGACACGAGAAAGGGGCGGGGCATAAAGGTGTGGTGGAACGCTCCGGAGGGGCGGGTGGAAGACTGGGCGGATAGGCTGAGGGGCGGAGAGTTAGCAGGGGCGTGGTGCGGGAGTGGGCGCGGCGTGACGGTGGGGCGGGGCCGAGAAAGGAGAGCTGGGGAAGGGGCGTGACGGGCAGATGTGGGCGGGGTAGGGGCGTGCGGGCCCCGCCCACAGTGCCTTCCCTCCTATCCCCCTCCGGCTTTAGAGCGGTCGGTCGCTTTCTCCACTTCGCACACAAGTCGTGCTCCGGCCGACGGCGCGCTCCCAACAGAGCCATTTCCAGGCGCTGGCGCCGGGGCCGCGGGGTGGAGGTGACTTCGCTCCCTGCGGCGGGCGCGGCCCGGAGCGCCGCGAGCCTCCTGGGCTCCGAGAGCCACGGCCTCTCCCGGTGCGGCAGGCAGCGCGGAACCCAGAGAACCCGGTGGGTGGGCGCGCGGGTCTGCGCCGGGGCACCGGGGCTGGGGAGACGCGGGGATAGCCACGCTGGGGCACCGAGTGGGTGAGCGCAGGGCAGAGCTTGGGGAACCCCGCGTGGGGCGCCGGGCTGCCGGCCCTGCTCGCCGCGGGTCCCTAGAGAGGGGTCGGGCGCCGCCCAGCACGCCGCTGCGGCTCGGGGAGGCTCCAGGTTCCACCTGCGGGGGCGAGACTGGGAGGGCGGGGGTCCTGGGAGCGGCGGCACGGTCCCGCCGCAGGATGAGCCTCGGAAGCTGCAGACCCAGCCACGGGCCTGGGGTGCGCAGCAGACCCCGCTGGCTTGAGTATCGGGGCGCCCTGGGGCTCTGGTTCCCAAGACTGACCTCCGCCTCCGAGATGTAGGGGGTGCCCCTTCTGCAGCGAGCAGCGCGACCCTGCCGAGTGAAGTCAGCTTTGTTTTTCCCGCCAGTCCCGGCTAGGGTTTGCAGCGGGCAGCGGTCGCCACTGTCTCCTCAGGGGTCCTCCGCCCGGCCCGTTGCCTCTGTCTCTCTGTGTCTCTCTCTGTGTCTCTCTCTGTGTCTCTCTCTGTGTCTCTCTCTCTCTCTCTCTCTCTCTCTCTCTCTCTCTCTCTCTCTCTCCTCCTCCTCTCTCTCTTTCTCTCTCTCAGAGCGGCGGTTGACACTCTGCACAGCGCCACTCGCCCCGCCGTCCGGGAGCCGCCAGGGCTTCTCCCAGCAACCGAGGTTATGTCAGGAAATCGATGAAAACAGAAAAACAAGAACAGCCTGAGTCCGGCTGATGCAGCCCAGGGGATGGGTCATCCTGCGCCCGCCGTGTGTGTGTGTGTGTGTGTGTGTGTGTGTGTGTGTGTGTGTGTGTGTTTGTGTGTGTGTTTGTGTGTGTGTGTGTGTACACATATGTACTTGGTAATTTTCAGGTTCGTGTGATGTAAGATGACATGACAAAAGCTCTGGATGATGGGATACGGTGCCTGTGAAGATGCTGGTCCACCAGGAAGTTGTGTGTTTTGGGTGTGGGAGTGTGTGCTTGAGTATCTGTGAATGTATCCTATATATTTTGTTTTGTTTTGTTTGAGACAGGGTCTCCCTGTAGCTCCAGCTAGCCTGGAACTCACTCTGTAGACCAGGCTGGCCTTGAACTCACAGAAATCCTCCAGCCTCTGCCTCCTGAGTGTTGGGATTAAAGGCATGCACCACCATGCCTGGCTTAAAGACAATTCTTCAGTCAGTGCTCTTAACCACTGAGCCATCTCTCCAGCTCCCTATATATTTTCATGAGTGGGTCTCTGTGTATGTCTGTGAATGTATTTTTGTGACATGAGCATGTGTGTCTATACAAGTCTGTATGCATCTGCGTGAGGAACTCTGTGTGCGTGTGTGTGTGTGTGTGTGTGTGTGTGTGTTCCCTGTTCATCATCTGTTGTGACCCAGCAGTGGGGATCACCACTGGCTCTTGAGCATGACTCCCCTTGCTTGGTTCTGGAAAGTGGGGTATTGCTGGAGCATTGGCTGGCACCCTGCTAGGGAAGCCCCTGTTGGTGCCAGCTGAGCAGGGCCCAGGCTCCTTTCTCTTCCTCTCTCTTTTTTTCTCTGAAAGCAAACTGTATAGTGTGGTGGTGAGTTGGCAGGGGCTGTTTCCTGAGTGAGTAATATTTAATTAAACACTCCAGCCAGTAGCATCAGAAACTGCTCATGAGTTGAGTTTTAACAGGTGTTCTTGGTAAGAGAGCTATCCCCATGATGAAAGCTTGATATCCTTGGAGAATCCCCCCTCCCCCACCTCTCTCTCACTGGGGGTGGTAGGATGGTGGCCTGGTCGGGGGAAAGAAATTTCGTTTTGGTTGTTGGGTAGAGTGGGGCTGCTTTCCCCTTGTCGGTTCCCTGCCTTCCTAATTCCCATCTCTAGGAGGCAGAAAGCACTAGATTAACATGAGTGGCACACATTAGGGAAACACTGCATCACTTACGGAACATCTGGCTGGACCACCCCTTTCCCAGTGGAGGCCGAGAGGATGGGTGACTTACCCAAATTGCAGAGTCAGGGCTATGGACCAAGACCCAGGTTCTGACTGTTGTTGGTTACTGTCCCCAGCACTGAGGTCATAGGCCAGGCAGCTGCAAAGTGATGGAGTGGATTAGATCCTCTGTAGCATCTCCTCCTCCTCCTCCTCCTCCTCCTCCTCCTCCTCCTCCTCCTTTTCCCCCTCCCCTCCCCCTCCCCTTCCTTCCCTCCTCTTCCTCCTCCTCCTCCTGTGTGTGTGTGTGTGTGTGTGTGTGTGTGTGTGTGTGTGTATCAGAGGTGTGGAGTCACTGAATCCAATAACTTTGCAGGCCTTCCTTTTCTTTCCCAACCTGGCTCCTGCACACGAATCTGCAAGACTAGACTTTGGGGAGAAGCAATGACTGTCAGAATCTTAGGAAGGAGTGGTCCTGCCTGGAGTTCTGGGTGAGGTCACTTTGGTTGTGTTTCTGAGGCTGCTCCAGCAAGGGTGGGCCCTTCTTCAGTGGGTTCATTGGGGCTGCTGAATTTCATGGACACTGAATTTCTCCCAGCTCCTAGAGGCCAGTGCTGCTGCCAGACACTCACCGAGGTTGTGAGTCCTTTCCTTTTGCCTCCTCCTCCTCCTCCTCCTCCTCCTCCTCCTCCTCCTCCTCCTCCTCCTCCTCCTCTTCCTCCCTCCTCTTCCCCGGTGGCTGGAAACTTGCAGGCAGATGCATTCTCACTTTAGCGAAGCTTTTGATCCTCACCATGCTTCTGAATTTAGTCTAGAAATTTTGCATCAATCCTTTTCAAGAAATAGGATGTGGCCGGTGTCCATGTATTGATGTACCTTTTTGTTATGGGTATACTCCAGCAGGTGAAGGGATGCCTCAGTCTGTCTAAGTGTGAACGCACAGGCGTGTTATTCCCTGCAAGCCAGATCAATGAGATCAGAGTAAAGGGCTATCATTTGGGGCTTTGGACGCAGTTCTTCCCCAAATGGGGGAGAGTCAAAGTGATGCTGGCAGCCAGGCACCAGGCCCTGTGCTGCAAGGATGCTGATGTCAACCCTCATCATATTCCTGGAGGGAATGGCTTTGAGGACTGTGCTTGAACCAGGCTCTGACCCAAGTCCTTGACACTTTAACTCATTTATACTTCCCCAAGAGCCCTGGACTATGGGTTCTCCCTCTGTCCATCTTTCCCCCAGCTGGCAGGTGACTTGACCAAGGTCTTTCTGCCATTGAATGGTGGAGCCCAAACTCTAATCCAGACTTTGTAACCTAGCATCATCACCAGCACAGGACACCACCTCTACCTTTGCCTTCCCTTCAGCAAGTTTATATTAATTTTAAATTTTTTATTATGTAGTGTGTGTGTATGATGTGGGGGTGGGGGTTGCGTGTGTGCCATGATCACACAGAGGCCAGAGGACAACTTTGTAGAGTCAATTTTGTCCTTCTACCTTCACATGAGTTCCAAGGACCAAACTCCAGTTGTCCGGCTTGTGCAGCAAGAGCTTCCTGTGCTGAGCCATCTCACCAGCCCTTGGGTTAATTTTTTTTTTTTGGGGGGGGGTTCTTTTTATGAATACTTTTTGGTCTGGAAAATTTTCGAGCATATATCAAAGTGGGGACTCCCCCATCTTCCCTCACCAGTGTTAAGAGTCAACATATGGCTGGGTGTGGTGGTGCACGCCTTTAATCCTAGCACTCAGGAGGCAGAGGCAGGCGGATCTTTGTGTGAGTTCAAGGCCAGCCTGGTCTACAGAGTGAGTTCTAGGGCAGCTGGGGCTACAGGGAGACCCTGTCTTGACCAAAAAAAGAGTCAACATATACACATGTACATGTATGCACACATGTATATGTATATAAATACATGTACAGTTAGACTATTTTAAAGCAAACTATATTGTCAGGTCTCCTATAGACACTTTCTAAGAAGTATTTAAGGGAACAACTGGGTCTTAGAGGGACTCCTGTGACTCTGTAGGAAGGCAAAGGTTGGGGTCCGTGTGGCTTTTGCAACTTGAAAGTGAGGTTCACACTGTGTCCTGGCAAAAGGAGGGCTTTCTAGCCAGCAGTTCCTCAGGGATCCAGCTTCATGCCACTCTGCAGAGCCTCTGGGCAGCTTCTTGCTTGTTCAGTATTGTAAAAGTTCAATTTATTGCCCAACATTAAAAGGAATGAGTCTGAGGATCATGAGGCAAACCGCGTCGGCAGTGGGCTTAGCCTCTCTCGGCCTCCCTGAAGAGTTGGGCAAGAGGAGCCGTCAAGGCACAGCCCGACTCTGCCTGCTGTTGAGGCCCAGGCCTTGTGCAATGCCAGTGTGGGGGGTCATGGCAGGCCTGGGCATTAGGGGATGAGAGAATGATTTGTCAGCAAGCGCCAGACCAGTGCTTAACTCAAGCTTAACTCTTGAACTTGCAGTGCTGGTGACAGATGGAAGGGTCTGGGAGCCTCTGCTACCCCAGGGAACTTCTGGGGAAAGGAGGGATGCTGTGGATAACTTGGTCCCACAGTGAAGGGGATGTGAACCCCACACTTGAGAAAGAAGAGCTGGGCTTTAGCCACCCAGGGTTGAAAGGACCTTCCTGGGATGCGGTCTCACCGTGCCCCCATCATGAACACTGCTTACTGAGTTAGCCATGTGCCGCCGCCCCCCCCCCCCCCNCCCGCAGTGGCTGGCTCTGTTTTGGGGCCACTTTGTTAAATACACACCTGTATAATTTGCTTTTCTCATTGCCATAGCAAAATACCTGACAAGCCGGGCGTGGTGGCTCATGCCTTTAATCCTAGCACTTGAGAGGCAGAGGCAGGTGGATCTTTGTGAGTTCAAGGCCAGCCTGGCCTACAGAGTGAATTCCAGGACAGCTGGGGCTACAGAGAGACCCTGTCTCGAAAAAGACCAAGAAAAAAAAAAAAAAGAAAATACCTGACAAAAGAACTTAAGGAAGGAAGGTGTTATTGCAGCTCACAGCTGGAAGGTGTGGGCCACAGTGATGGGAAGGCATTTAAACCTGAGGTGCCTGGGCACATGGCATCCACAGTCAGGAAGCAGAGAGAGGTGGATGCTGGTGCTCAGCTCACTTTCTGCTTTTTGTTCAGCCCAGGGCACCAGCTTGAACTGTGCTGCTTATATTCAGGGTAAGTCTTCACTCCTCAACTCCAGTTCTCTTCAGAGACCCTCACAGACATACCTCTGACTGATTCACTGTAGTCCAGCTGTGACGTTTAACCATCATGGCACCTTTGTATTGTGAACACCTTCATCTTCCACCAGTGCTCATGTCCCCTGCTCCATGAGGAGCAAAGTATCTTTTCCTTTGGGTGACCTTACCCTAAAGGTAATGCATGGAAGTGCCACATCTGTGAGGAGGGAAGCTGCACTCCCGAGGAACTAGTGAGCTTCTCAGTTCACATATCGGGAACCCAGAAGCCTGTGGGGATGGGCCTTAGGGTATGGGATAGAGCGGGAGTCTGACATAGGCCTTTAATCCTAGCACTCGGGAGGCAGAGGCAGGTGGATCTCTGTGAGTTCAAGGCCAGCCTGGTCTACATAGTAAGTTCTAGGCCAACTGGGGCTACAGGAGACTCTCTCTCTCTCTCTCTCTCTCTCTCTCTCTCTCTCTCTCTCTCTCTCAAAGACAAAAAGAAAAAAAGGATGGAATGGATCATAGTGGCGGTGGTGAGAACTTAAAGGTGGGTCTGCTGGATTTATTGAGGTTGAGGATTTTCAGTTAATATTGTCATTCTAGGATTATGAAGAAGGCTACCAGGCTGGCTGGCTGGCTGGCTGGCTGGCTGGCTAGCTTGCTGAAACATGAAAAGCCAACCTACCATGCTGGAACTGGAGATACTAGATCTCCCTGAATCCCTGAGTTTAATGGAGAGGAAGGGACAGAGGTTCCAGAGACTGGAATGCCTGAGGGGCAGATCTCCCACTTCAAATCTCCCCACCCATACTGGGAGAGTTCAGGAGGTGGACTTCTCACTAGTACTCTGGGGAACAGATTTGTTAGAGGATGTCTACCACCCTTGAAGCACTCTGCTCTTCCCAGACCTCACAGGGACTGAAGTCACTGAGAATGCTGAAATGCAATGGGAGTAATTGGATCCTGGGGTGATGGAGAGGGGTAAGGGGTGCGAGTGGCAGCTCTCAACTTCCAAAGGCAAGCTGAGTGTAATTAGTAATTACCGTAATGGGAGGCAGGGCAAAGCAGCAATCACAGCTGTCTGGCTCGTGCAGACCTATGGCGCTGGCAAGTTAATCACTGTGTTCCTAGAAGTGAAATAGACAGGAGGCCTGCATTCTTGACTGTACAAGCAGAACGCCTCCAGGGTGAATGAACTTAAGTCTAACTCAAGTCATAAAAGCAGAGAAGTATCGTTCCTCAACCGGTTCCCAAGCCTGAGCCAGTTTGCAGACCCTGAATTGAACAAAGGGGAAGGGGCCAGATCTGCTTTAATTAGGACCCTAGTACACTGACACAAACTTACACTGTTAATTTCCCTGCCAAGCTTCCCCAAAGGGATCTGTGATCTTTGACCATTGTGAATGTGCTTTGGGAAAAAAGGAAGTAATCAGAGCTTTGGGGAGCTAGTGGATATTGGCTTTGAGCTGATACTGATTCTGGGTGATGGTGTTGTTTTGATCCTTTTTTCAGGGTGGCCGATAAAGGTCAGGTGAGGGGTGGAGTTTTAGCTCAGCTTCAACTCAGAGGTTGCAAGGGTCATTGAACATATCCTGGCATTATTTTTCTAGGCCCAGAATGTAATTGGAATAGGCCTCTCAGTCACTGGCAGAATCTTCCCATTGGTTCCTTGACCTGTGGAGCAAGATCTGCAGTGGTGACAAAGGTCACTATTCCAGCCACCCAGGGAGATCATAAATCTGAGTGGTGTCATATCTCTTAGTAGGATCTTGGAGATTAGTGCTCCTATCAAGGATTTGAGAGATACCAGGTGTAGTGTTCCTCCTACATCCCCATTCAGCTCTCCCATGTAGCCTATGCAAGTACAGATGGCTTTTAGAGAACGATAGTGCTTTCTACAAGCTGGACCAAATGGTGACTCCAGCTGTAGCCTCCATACCAGATGTGGCTTCCTTGCTTGAGCAAATGAGCACATCTGGTACCTGGTAAAAGCCTCTTTCTCCATACCTGTCCAGAGGCCTTCCAGAAGCAGTTTGCTTTAACCTGGTAAGGAAGCAATATACTGACACAGTCCTACCTCTGCGATAGTCAACTCCCCCATGGTAGAGAATGTTTCATTCTCGCAGGCCTCTTGATCGCCTTTCCCATCTCCAATGCATCACATTGGTCAATTGCAGTGATGATATTATGCTCACTGGATCAAACGAGCTAGAGGTAAAAGTCGCTCTAGACCTACTGGTAAGTCATTTTCATGTGAAAAGGTCAAAATAAGCCCTCCTAAAATTCAGGGACCTTCTGCCTCTCCAGTGGTGTGGGGCATGCTGGGATATCCCTTCTAAGTCAAAGTATAAGTTGTGGCTGTCCTGCCTATAGTACAGCCAAGAAAGAGGCATAATGCTAGCCAACCTATTTGAACTTGGGAGACGGCACATTGCTCATCTGGGTGTGTTACTGCAGCCATCTACTGAGGGGCTCTAAACACAGCTAGTTTTGAGTGAGCCTCAGATCCAAGTTCCTGTACAGACTGCTCTTGTGTTTGGGCTACATGATCCAGAAGCCCCAGTGCTCTTCAAGGTGTTGGTAGCAGATAAGGATGCTATTTGGAGCCTTTGGCAGCCCCTTTGTGTGAATCATAGTCCAAGTGTTTGGGGTTTTGGAGCAAGGCCCAGCTGCCATCCCCAAATAACTAACTATTCTCCTTTTGAGAAACAGCCATTGGCCTACTGCAGTCCTTAGTGGAAAATAAACCTTTGACCATTGGCTACCACGTTACCATTTGGCCTCAGCTACCCATATGAACTGGGAGTTGTTGGGCTCATCAAGCCATAAAGATGGGCGTGCACTGGAGCTATCCATGATTTAAAGGAAGAGGTTTTTTCATGATCTGTCTGAGTAGTACCCGAAGGCTCAAGAATGGATAGACTTGTTGGGCCGAACAAAGGACATGTAGATATTTGTGTGCCATGTGAGTAGTCACCAAGAGGTGACCCTCGTCAAGAGGACCTTAATAATCAAGTAGGTAAGATGACCCATTTTGAGCATATAGTACCCGAAGGCTCAAGAATGGATAGACTTGTTGGGCCGAACAAAGGACATGTAGATATTTGTGTGCCATGTGAGTAGTCACCAAGAGGTGACCCTAGTCAAGAGGACCTTAATAATCAAGTAGGTAAGATGACCATTTTGAGCATAGTCTTCCCCAGCTACACTTCCTACTGCCCACTGATGTTCTAAAACGCTTCCAGAGAGGTGAGTTGTACATGGGAAATAGAGAGACTAATGCGTGGGAGTGTGTGTGTGTGCGTGTGTGCGCGTGTGTACACGTATGTATGTACACGTATGTACATATGTACGTACATGCCCTATTCTGTCTCTATGGAAGATAATCAGGCTTGCTTAAAACTGGTGAGGGGGCCTGGGGATGGCTCAGTTTGTAAAGTGAGGACCTAAATTTGATCTCCAGAACTCATACAAAAATTCTAGGTGTTGCTGGGCGTGGCGGTCCACGCCTTTAATCCTAGCACACCTTTAATCCTAGCACTCTGGAGGCAGAGGCAGAGGCAGAGGCAGGCAGATCTTTGTGAGTTCAAGGCCAGCCTGGTCTACAGAGTGAGTTCCAGGACAGTTGGGGCTACAGGGAGACCCTGTCTCAAGAAAAAACCAAAAAAAAAAAAAAAAAATTCTAGGTGCAATGGTGCATACTTGTAAGTCCAACTCCAGGGTGGTGGAGACAGGCAGATCCTTAAGGCTTGATGGCCAGCTACTCTAGCCTAACTTCCAAGCCCCAGGTCAGTAAGAGACCACCCCATCTCAAAACCTAAGGTGGGTAGCTCCTGAGGAATGACAGTTGAGGTTAATTCCTGGTCTCCACATGCACAGCCATGCTTGCACACATGCACCCAAACATGTACACATCCACACAAACACACACATCCACACACACACACACACACACACACACACACACACACACACACCCCTCTGGTGAGGAGGCTGGAGCTGGAAGGTCAGGGAGGCAGTAGTTTAGCCCTGACCTGGCAGCACTCCCAAGGTACAGTGGGGAGGCTTTGGGAGCTTGCTGGATGTGAAGTATTAGGGGAGGGTGAAGATGGGTAGGTGCTGCTGAAAAACCCAGCTAGTGAGGAGGTCATAGTAGATGATGACCCTAGAGAGAGGGCTAGGCTGTAAGGTACGTGGAGGTGCTTTGAATCTGCCCTGGTGAATGTGGTCCAAATAGACCTGTCTGGATGACAGGTGGACTTGGGGCTGGAGAGAGGCCTGGACTAGAGACAGGAGCTGGGGCTTTCTTTGCGAGGAAGTTGTCTCTCTGCCAGCAGAAGATTGTGTGACATGAGCGGAGGCACCATGGAAGATGGAACCTTGTTCAACATTTTCCTCCACAACTGAGAAAGAGGCCTTTGGTAGTTTTTCAGGCCCATATTTCTACCCAGACCACTGTGTCTGATCAGAGATCACCTCTGACCACCATCAGATACCTGCTATTTGATGTATGTTGGGGCCTGTAAAGTGAGTGCCAGAATCCCATAGAACCATCTGGAAAAGCTTCGTGCATTATAGTTTAATGGTTCTGTCTCCTCTTTTTAACTTTCAGGACACATAATAAGAAATTTGCCATTGCTGGGTGTGGTGGCGCACCCTTTAATCCCAGCACTTGGGAGGCGGAGGCAGGTGGATCTTTGTGAGTTCAAGGCCAGCCTGGTCTACAGAGTGAGTTCCAGGACAGCTGCGGCTACAGGGAGATCCTGTCTCACAAAAGACAGGGAAAAAAAAAAATTTGCCATTTTAAGTGTTTGTTTTTCAATGCTGAGGATTGAACCCAGTGTACTAGGGAAGCAGTCTACCACTGAACCATATTCCCAGCACTTGGATTTTTGAGATGAGATCTTGTTTTCTAACTCAAACTGGCCTTGAACTCATGATCCCCCTGCCTCAGCTTCCTGAGTACTGGAATTACATGTATGTACCACCATGCTCAGTTTATAGGATCCTGGGGATAGAACACCTACCCACTGAGCTACATCTCCAGCTCCCTAGGAAGGTGGCTTCATGGTGTACTTTTAAGATGGTTGTGGGCTCAGTGGGTAGACCTGGGCTTCCTTTGATGTCTACTTCAGCTATACAGCAGGTAGAGAGGCTGTTTGTGTTGCTTATGGAGGATTTGAGACTCAAGGGGGCTGACTCTGGCTTCTGGACTCTGAATCAAGAAGAGTTAATAACCAGTCACAGCCCAGCCTCCACTCCCAGGCCTCGAGTGTGATCAACACATCTGTCTCTGTGATCTCCCTTCCCGTCTCCTAAACCTCCTCCAAAGTCCCTGTTACCAGAACTGCTCAGCAGGGGTCATCAGTGACCTGTCCCCATTGCCTACACACTCAAGGGTGCCCTCACCCTTCCTCTAGTTTAGAAAGCTCCTGGCCCCATTCTGGGCCTCTCCCACTGCTGCTAGACCTGGCCTGTTTCACAATCACCACTGCCCCCCACCTCCTCCATGATTCTGGGTTCTTTCCCTTGTTGATCAACTTTTTTGTTGTTGTGCCAAACACATGAGAGAAACAACCCAGAGGAGGGCAGATTTATTTTGGCCTGTGGTTTCAGAGGTTATGGTCCATGGTCTGGGAGTCCAGTCTGGGCCCGTGGCAAGGCAGCTTGTCACTATGGGATGCGGGTGGACGAGAAAAGCAGCTCCCTCATGACAGTCAGGAAGCAGAGAGACTGATGCATGGGTCACTAGCACAATTTTTTTCTCATTTCCTTCCTGGCAGCTTCTGTCTGCCTTCCGTGCTTGGGCCAGCATTCAGTGTTGGATGTCTGAAATCTCATCTGCCCCAAGGATGATTTTGTCTGTCAGAACCCTTGTCAGATGCTTTCTTCTGTCAGACCCTGTTAGGTAGATATTGCAACCACCTTGTTTGTGGGTGAGAAAAGTGAACTTTGAAGATGTTTCCCAAGTTGATGATGGCGGCACAAGGTGCCTTATGGACCCCAGACACATCTGGATCTCAGACACATGTAACCTGTCAGGAGGTGTCCTTCAAGCCTGGTGATTTGTAGGTAGATGTCAGAAGACTAGCCATTATCAAGAGGCTTGGGGGTTTGGCTGTATTGCTGTAGAGCAGGGATTGGCATCCTATGCTAGGCTCAGGCTTGTCACTGAGTCGTATTCAGCTAGAACTGTTTTTTCTTGATTTGTCTATATTCTTTTTTTTTTTTTTTGTCTTTTGTCTTTTTGAGACAAGGTCTCCCTGTAGCTCCAGCTGTCCTGGAACTCACTCTGTAGTCCAGGCTGGCCTTGAACTCACAAAGATCCACCTGCCTCTGCCACCCAAGTGCTAGGATTAAAGGCGTGTGCTACCACGCCCGGCCAATATTCTTTTGAATGTAGACATAATGATTGGGGGCCCTGATTGATCAGCATCCCTGAGGAGACCCAATTCAACTCTCTAGTCCTTCCAACTGGCTATGTCCAGCAGCTAAGTCTTTGACTCTCCCTTGGCAATTTGTCTGTCACTGAGCAGACACATTAGTGTCTGACTACTGGTGGTCCTGCCTGTAGGGTCTGTGATGATGGGACACGCCTGCACCTGCTGTGGGGAACATGCCAAGCTGATGGGGTTTGCTTGTGAAGTGACCACAGGAAGCAACCAGCAGATTAAGCACAAGAGTCAGAGAACAGAGTTTGTGAGGTGTGAGACATGTCCATCATGTGCCTTTGGAGGAACCCTTTGGACAATTAGGACGACTGAGAAAATGGAACCGAGTAGCTTGATTCCGCTGAAGATGAGGGAGGAGGGAGACATGTATGTGTTCTTCAGATCCTAGGGTCTTTTCAGTATGAAGATTTTTTTAAGAAAGTGCTTATTAAAAAGGTGGCCTTATGTCTGCAAAGCTCAGGAGAACAAGACTTTGCTAAAGAAACATAGCAGTATTCAATTTATGGTAAATGCCTATAAGTTATATGTACACGTCAGGGTTTCTTTGAAAAGACTTCCTTATCTTTGAAGCAATGTGATGCTCAGCAGGATTTCTCCTCCTGTCCTGTGCATACTGCCATGTTGATTTTGAGCCAGTTTGTGTGACTGGCTTCTTCCTTCCCCCTGCTTTGCCGTCCAAGGTCCCTCAAAGCCAGCCTCCCCCAACCCCCAGCCCCCTAGGCCACTTTCAAGGGCTGTCTGGAAAGCTCAGGATGAAAGTTTTTTTCTTTCTTCTCTTTCTCTCTCTCTTTTAAATTCCTTCATTATTCAGTCAATGTTCCCTGAATGCCTGCTCTGTCCTGGCTGTCCCGGTGCCTGCACAGAAGGAGATGCCCAGACAGGACTAACCCGGAGGTCGTGTCTGAGCTGCATCCTCATGACTGGGTCTCTTTCTTTCCTGTAATGGATCTCGATACAGCTGAGGTTTGCATGGCCATCAAATGTTTATGATGGAAAATTTCAAACACAGACACTGATATCTCCAGTCCCAGGCCCTGACCACCCACCGTCAAGGATTACTGCTCCTTCTCTTGTGCCCACAGTGGGCACAGATCCTCCATCCTCCCCAGAAAGTTTGTCAGGCTCCTGCATGATATTGTTCTAGGAAAGATCAGACAGGGGTCTTGTGCTTTGAGGATTTAAACAGCTTCCCCTGAATCTGCTTTTTTGGACACTACCCCATGTTTCTGCAAAGCCCCAGGGCCATTTGAAGTAGAGGGGTCCTAGATTTGGGCAAGGGACAGAATAGGGTTCTCTATAAGATTTAGCTTTGAGAGGTAAATAGATTGAACTGCTGAGAACAAATTTAGAGCTCACACCCCTCAGAGCCAGCAGGAGTAGCCCTCTCTCCACCCTCTCTGTCTCCCTCTTCTCTCAGAAATGCTTTCTGGAATCTGGCAGGAATAGATGAAAGCAAATGATACTAGGGCCAGGCAGGCAGCACCCAGGCTGCTTCTGCAAGTTTCTGGGTGTCAAGTGGGACATGTGGATTTACCCAGCACATTGGGCGAGTGCAGGGTGTGATGTCTATTTTGCTCAAAAGGTAGGTTTGGAGCAACCCTGGGAAGTGAACTTTCTCTGTTGCTCTGAGCTGTCACCCCCCCCCCCATTCAGGTAAATCAACAGTGAAGATTGACCTTTGTGTTACTTAAGCCTGTCACTGAGTTGAGACTTAAAACCCTTTTAGAAAGACCAAACTTAAATCTTGGTGTAGCTGGTTCTCTCTCTCTCTCTCTCTCTCTCTCTCTCTCTCTCTCTGAACATTTTATAAGAGGAGACAGGGTGTCCCTGGTCTACTGCACAGGTCGAAAGCACATGACACTGCTGTTTTGGGCTCAGATTATATACAGCAGGAGCTAGTGCAAGATTTGCCTTACATGGATTTAATGAAGAAGTGTGATTTACTTACCATGAAGTTTAGCTATTGTAAGCTTCCACGTTGAGGTTTTTTTTTTTTTTTTTTTTTTTTTTTTTTTTTTTGGTCTTTTTGAGACAGGGTCTCCCTGTAGTCCCAGCTGTCCGGGAACTCACACTGTAGACTAGGCTGGCCTTGAACTCACAAAGATCCGCCTGCCTCTGCCTCCCAAGTGCTAGGATTGAGTTTTAAGACATACACACAGCTGGTCTATTATTGACATCCCCTTAAATTTGGTTTCTTTGTACTACCTCAGCAGCCCCACAAGTGAGAATGGGATTCTCCCAAGTTCTCTGGTTGCTGGGCAATCCAGGTAGGTGCCATCACAGGAGATCTCTTGGACAAGCTGCTTATGAGCTAAATTTTGTATCAGTTGAACAATCTCATGTTAACTCCTCCTGTAAAAGTGGCAGGGCTTTGGAAATACTGACAGAGTGTTCGGGTATATCAGGTTCCCTCTATATATTTCTACCCTTAATAATGATACTGTGACCAAGAACCCCACAAGGTGGAAACTACTAACTAGGCCTGTTCGCAGACAGAAAAACAAGCTAAAATAAGTCAAGTGTTGGGCATGGTTGTGCATGCTTATAATCTAGCACTTGGGAAGCTGAGGCAGGAAGACCATAAATTCAAGGTCAGCCTGGGCTACATTGCTGCAAAAAAAATCAAACAAAGCTAAAGGACCACTTGGAGTCACACAAGAAGTCATACCAGTGTAGATGCAGGCAATGTTTTGTTTTGTTTTGTTTTTTCCATTATGAGAAGGGCAGGGGAAGATTAGATAGATAGATAGATAGATAGATAGATAGATAGATAGATAGATAGATAGATAGATGATAGAATTGTTTGTATGGTCTTTCTTTTAATTGCAAGCCTGAGGGTCACAGGTGTGTGGGTATATATGCATGTAGGCTGAAAGTTAATGTCAGGAATTAGCTCTGATCACTTTTTCACTTTATTCATTCAGGCAAGGTCTCTCAATCAAGCCCAGAGCTTGCTGATACAGGCAGTCTTATTAGCCATCTTGCTCTGGGGATTCCTGTCTCTACCTCTGGAGGCTGGAATTACAGGCGCGCTGCCATGCCCACTCAGCATTCGTGTGGTTTTGGGGGATCCGAACTCCCATTCTCATGCTTGCATGGCAAGCACTTTAACTGCTGAGACCAGGATCCTAGCCCCTAGTCTGTGTTCAGAGCTTCTGCCTACCCCTGAGCTGGAAGAAGGTCAGGATGGAGCCGTGAGGAGCAGCTGGAAACGGGGGTCACTACAGTGCCACACAGTGTAGCCTTGGGATGAGATGTGTTGGGCTGTGCGGGGAAGAACCTCGGATGGAGGGAGATGTCAGCCAGGCAAAGGGAGGCCATGGGGGAGAAGGAGATGGGAGAAAATGGACCGTTGATGCTGCCATCAGAGTGGAAATGTGTCCAGCTGGCTGACTCCTGAACCCCCGGCTGCTGGCCCTTAGCAGGCGCTGGTGATGGTTGCATGAATGAAGGGGGGGCATCGTTGGAGAGGCGAGAAAATGAAAAACAACCCTAAACATGTTCAGTGGCTCTGCTGGGCAGATCCAGCCATGTGCACCAAATCTTTCCACCTGGCTGGCCGGGAAAACTGGAGGGTTTCCCGCAGCCATCTGGGCCTTTCCTGATGGGACAACGAGCACGGAGCTGACACTCAGCAGTCTTTGGAAACTCTCCTGCCCACCATGTCCAGAAGCAACAGTCAGAGGGACACAGACAAGTGCATGGCCAGAAGGTGAAGGCGGCAGGAAAGAGCAGGGCCCAGACACTGCTTCCATTCTTTGTCTAGGGATTCACATAATTTTTTTTTTTTTAGAAAATTGACAGCCTCGCTGCTGGGCTTTCCTCAGCCAGCCCGGTCTTCTTATAATGTCTTGTTTTTCTCTGAGAAAAACCAGCTTTAAGCATCAGACTTTAATTACCTTCCCAAGAGACGCTTCCTGTAGATATTTCTAGTGACAAGTGGTTGAGGTCATGCTCCTAAATAAAATTAGGGTTTTAAACTGGGCCACAAGCTCAGTTGCCCCCAGAGTCTGGGAAGGAAGGCTGTGGGGCAGAGGAGGACTGCAGCAAGGCAGAGTGTACATGTCCTGGCTGGGGAATGGCTCTGGGCACTGGAGCCACTGGCGTGGCAGTGCCCCTTTCCTGTTTCTCCCTAGGAAAAGCCAAGATCCAGATTTTTTTTTTTTTTGTTTTTTTGAGGCAGGGTTTTCCTGCAGCTCCAGCTGGCCTGGAACTCGCTCTGTAGACCAGGCTGACTGTAAACTCATAGAGATCCATCCGTCTCTGCCTCGAGAGTGATGGGATAAAAGGCTTGGTTATTTATTTATTTATTAATTTTTTCTTTGGTCTATTTGAGACAGGGTTTTCCTGCAGCTCCAGCTGGCCTAGAACTGGCTATGTAGACCAGGCTGGCCTTGAACTCACAGAGATCTGCCTGCCTCTGCTGCCTCCCCAGTGCTGGGATTAAAGGCGTGTACCGGGGCTGGAGAGATGGCCTAGCGGTTAAGAGCACCGACTGCTCTTGCAGAGGACCTGGGTTCGATCCCCAGCACCCACATGGCGGCTAAGAACCGTCTGTAACTCCAATTCCAGGAGAACTCCAATTCCAGGGGAATCCAAGACCCTCTTCTGACCTCCGTGGCATTGCACTACACGGGTGCACAAACCTACATGCAGACAGGACATTCATACACATACAGAAATAAAATTTTAAAAAATGTTTAAAAAAAAAGATTGACAGATAATTCAATGGGTTTAGCTTTAAAGTCACAACACTACACTGCTTGAAAAGAAAATCTCAAAAAAAAAAAAAAAAGAGAAAAGAAAAGAAAATCTTCATGATCAGTCTGCCCTGCTAGTCAAGATGGAGATGGTAAGACCAGGACACCCAGCAGGGTCACACATCTTGGGTGCAGGGCTGGTACCAGACCTGTTCCTGCTGGTACCTGGCCTATCCCCTTGCCCATCCTACCCAGCTTTCATTATAGTTTAATACTTTTATTTATTTATTTTTTGGTCCTTTTGAGACAGGGTCTCCCTGTAGCTCCAGCTGTCCTGGAACTCGCTATGTAGACCAGGCTGGCCTTGAACTTGCAGAGATTCGCCTGCCTCTGCCTCCCAAGTGCTTCGATTAAAGATGGGTGCCACCACACCCAGCTCATTATAGTTTAAACTGAGAACTGACTCAGCAGATTCCACTGCAACAAAAGACACAAGCTGGCTGTGAGGGACAGGAGGGGATGCCTGTCTTCCCCCACCCCACTCAGCCCTCTGATTCCTACCCAGAACAACTCATCAAAAGGCAGTGTTTGTGTGATTGTCTGTTGGGTACCTCGTACAGAGCATCTGCCATCGATGCTCCCTCTCACAGTTCGGGCGTTGTAATACACACCCCTGATGTGATACACACTCGTGGTTGTCCTGTGTGGTGCCTGGTTGGTTATCCTTTGCTTCCAGATAAGGAAACTGGCCTGGAGGGGCCCCACCTAATTTGGTGAGTGGGATTTAAATGCAAATCTGATGCCTCTCTGGGCTTGGTATGGAAGTAGACTTTATTCTGTCTGCTGCCAGTAAGCTTGCCCTAGGGCACAGGGTGCATTCTAATTAGACCCACTGCTGGGCATCACCATCTGCCCTGGAAGACTGAAAGGTCAGGGCCACCACGGCTCCCCTCCTGTTGGGGAACCTCAGGAGCACAGGCTGCCCCACCTATGAGAGCTGGCACTGGACTGCTCACAGGCTGCTGACTAATTCTCTTTACAAACGGCTCAGTTTCACATGCTTGCACTTCCAGTAACTACGTGGGTGGATTTGTTTCATTTAAGGGGAAAATAAAACAAAACAAAACATGGAGGGGTTTTCTTTCCCAAGAAGAAGGCTCACTAATTAGAGGTTCAGCACTCGTGGCTTCGGGCATCTTGGTGCACTTCTGCACCAGCCGGGCCTCCCAGCAGCCAGCCCCAGGGAGAATTGCTTAGTCATTTACAAGCAGGACCAGGTGCTAGAGGTCAGGGAGGTGGAGGGGCTGGTGAGGCGTCCCAGCCCTGCCCTGCCCAGGGAACCACAGCAGCAGGGGCTCCTTGCAGCTCAGCCCTGCCCCAGATTGGACTGGGTGAGAGGAGCTGGGTGAAGAAGACCGTGGCAAGTAAGGCTGCTGCCCTCACTGGCCTGGGGCTCACAGCATCCCCAAAGGACGTGGCCTGGCAAGAAGGTGCCCGGAGCTGGCCAAGCAGCTTGCTGTTGTTGGTTTGGAGATGAAGGGAGTGCCTAAACCTGCTAGATTCTAATGGGAAATGTGTCAGGCAGCTTCCAGAGACAAGGAAGGGTGTGTGGGCGCACATACGTGTGAATGTGCATGTGTGGTCCCACACATTTCCATCCAGGCCCTAAGAGCACCTTGTTGGGTCCAGGAACTTCCCAAGAAGAGCCCACTTGGTCGTTGGTGTTAGCTGGATCCTGGAAGCCTCTGCTGTGCCCTAAACTAAAGGTAGAGCCTTGTTTTGTTGCTGGATGGTGAGGGGGCCCAGGTCATAGCAAAGAAGCTAATTGATTGGGTGGCAAGGGTGAGACTCTTTTGAGGAGTTACGGTACCCTGCAGCCCACATGTGTCCCACTGCCTTAGCGCACAGACAGCGGCAAGGGAGTACAGTGACAGTTCACCATTCGGGGTGGCAGCTTCTTGTGTGGATGAGCCCCCCCCCCCCCCGGGAAGCTGGGTTTAGTCTGCATGTGGAGGCTGAATCCGTTTTGAGCCTGGCATCCAGTCAAGGAGGTGGCTGCAGTCTAATGCTGGTACTTCCTGTCTGTGGCCTGGGTGTGCCATTCACCTCTCTGAGCCTCCAGTTTACCCCTGGGAAGTGGGGTTGTCAGAATGCCCCATGAATGGAATGTAGAGATGCAGGTGAGCCCCCTGGGGGTGTCCTTTCAATAGTGGGTGGGGCCAAGGCTCTAAGATGGAAATAGGCAGCTGAGTTTATCATAAAGAGGGCAGGTCACCAGATAATTTCCAAATAATATAACAGTGGTGGAAGTGGTAAAGGCATGAAGGCTCTCAGCAAGGATTTGACTGGATTCTAACGGGGAGCAGGGTTTACTCAGCAGGTGGATGGGAAAGCTACCTGGGTTGGTGATGCTGACACTAGAGTTTTAGGGCTGCAAGGGCTGGAGAGGACAGAGGAAGAAGATTCATTGCTGTATAAGGGTGGTGTGTGCGCAAAACCACCAGGAGCTTAGCTGGGACCCAGAGGCATGGTGAGTGCTAATAAGTGTCATCAGAGTCAGTATGACTCCAGGAATTTCAGTTTAGATATTTGGGAGGCGGGTATATACATGCATATGGTTTTCAGGGCACCAGATGGGAAAAGACAGTTTCAAAGCCGTGTGTAACTGACTTCCTTTAGTGAGCGAACATGATGATGATGGTGGTGGTGGTGGTGATGATGATGATGATGGTGGTGGCGATGATGGTGATGATGATGGTGGTGGTGATGATGATGGTGGTGGTGATGATGGTGATGGTGGTGGTGATGATGATGGTGGTGGTGATGATGATGATGGTGGTGGTGGTGGTTGTGGTGGTGATGGTGGTGATGATGGTTATGGTGGTGGTGGTGATGGTGGTGATGATGATGATGGTGGTGGTGATGATGATGATGATTATGATGGTGGTGGTAATGATGATGATGATGATGATGGTGGTGGTGATATCTGTCTGTCCATGTCTTTCCCTTCCACGTACAGATTGTCTACTTGCTTGGGTCTGAGCTTCATATTCTTCAGCCTTCTATGTATTCCAAATGTGTGTTAAGGATGTCTGTGTGCTAGGCTTGGCCTGAGCGCCCCTAAGAGCCACAGGAAGCTTAGTGGACAGTTGTGGGCTGTGACGATCCAGGTGGAGACGGGAAGCAGCTGCACTCTCTCCCCCTTTCCGGGCAGGTTGGGGAAGCACAGCAATTGTTCTGGGAAGCTCAGCTTAGAGTTTGTCAGAGTTTCCTGTGGCCACTGAGGGTGAGGCCGTAGGGTCTGGACTGAGGCGAGCCGTAGGTGGGTGTGGGTCTGGAGGCTCACAAGGCTGGGGGTGTAGACTCTTCCCCACACCCACGCTAATTACCCTGCATCCTCTTCGGCTGGGCCCTCTTCACTTTTGTAAGTCCTGTCTGAGGGGCACCTTCTGCAGGATGTTTGGGGAACAGGCAGATGAGAAATGGAGAGAGCGAGCCCCATGTTATGGCCTTTCACCCCATCTCCCAGGCTTCTGGTGTACTAGAACACTTTGAGCTTGATTCTGACATCTGACCTGGATCCTGAACAGGTTCCTATGTCTCTTTGTGCCTCAGTTTCCACATCTGTAGACATGGCATGGAGTCCCCATGCAGAACGTAGCCCTGACCACAGACAGCTGGTGCCTCATGGTCCACTAGTGCCAGTGCTCAGAGAATTGCTCCTTTATGAGTTCAACAGCTCTGTCAGGCCCTGGATGCACAGCTGGGCAAGGCAGGCTCCTTGATCCCAAGATTTGCTTTCCATGGTCAGGAATAGCCACATGAGCTGGTAATTATAACAATATAATTGGTGCAGGAGTGACCCTGGCATGAGTGAGTACAGCCCAGAATTATGCCCTGTAGCCAGCTCTCATGAAGACTCAGCTGGAGAGGCAGAAACTTGAAAGGATGGTGAAACTTGACTGGTGTGGGGTTCCGAGGCCACTGGGCCTGGAACACACCAAGCCCCGTACAGGTCAGCCTAGGGTCCCCAAGCACTGGCTCCTGTTTTCTTCTGAGGTTGAGCTGAGGAGAAGAGGCGGGAACCCTCTTGGTTAGAGGTTAGGGATGTGGCTGGTACCCGGGTATGCTCATGGCCCCTTCTTATGTGACTGGTTTTATGTTGGGACCCATGAAGAGAAAGTTCCAGGAGGCTGAGCTATTCCGCCCCAGCCCAGCCCAGCCCAGCCCATATCATCAGTCTGACATGGGAACCGACCCTGGCTGTTTACTGTACAAGAGTCAAGAGAAAACAACAGGGAGGGCTCCGTCTGACTTCTGATAGCAAGCTTGTTTCCCAGCCTCTTCTGTCCTCATCATCTACCCCCAGACCAATCAGGAGGCCCACAGTTGGGCCCTGGCCTTGAATGCACCACCTGTTTGGCCCCTGGTCAGCGCAGAGGAAGCAAAGAGCCAGGTGTGGAGCTATATACCTGTAACACCTTTGGGAGGCTGAGGCAGGAGGATTGCTGCAAGCCTGAGGCTAGTTTGAAAACAATAAACAAAAGCAGGCAGGGAACTCTGGACCAGGTACTCTTGGTTTACTTGGGATAGGGCATGGTGCCCTGCCAGGGAGTACGGGTACCTAGGTTGCCCTCAGTACAGTTTCTTTGCATCCCTCCTGATTTTGCATGGGCAAAACTTGCTCCATCTAATAGGTATGGAGGTCCACTGAGGACCATGAGTTGTCCTTGGCAGGGGATTCAGTGGATCAAACTAGAGGGTGGTAATTAGCCATCATCATCTCTTGGATCAAGACTGGTCTCTATGAGTTGGCCACATTCACCAGCTCAGCTGGCCAAGCCAGAACTTAAAGCTACAGAAGACTTCGCTCCCCTACCTTTCCTCTCCTTCTGCCTTGCCCTGGCTGTGTGCAGATGTGGGGCGGCCCCGAGGCCAGCAGAGAGCCTGTACTCAGCATTTCGTTTGATCCATCTCTTAGTACTTGATACATGAGGAGACAGAACTAGGGCTGCTCCCTGCCCTCAGCCTGAGGGCTTGTAAGGGACCCCGAGGCCTTGAGGGCACGCTCCAGGGACAGATGTGGGTCGACCACCTTGGGATTGTGGTACCTGTATCCTATAGTGGACATGGATGGGGGCTGCATGTGATGGGTACTTGGTAGGAATTTCAGTGAATGCTAGTATATCTCCTTCGCTGAAGGGGAGAAGTCTTTTTGTTCTAACCAGCTTCATGGTTGTCTGTTAGCTGGTTCTCAGGGCTCTGTCCATCTAGTTCTATAGACCCCGTTTCTAGGACTGTGCCTGGCCCAGAGCGGGATTGAATCCTTTGACCTAGAAGGAAAGACAGAGTTGGCTGATGGTTCTCTACCCTGTGAATCCTCCCCAGGTTTGGCTCTCCTCGTTCAGGCCCACCACTTCCTTCTGCAGGGGCACCTAGGGTAAGCTCTGTGTCTCTTGTTTCTTCAAAGGAGACTTTTGTTTATATGACTGGATTTTTGAGGCCGTAATGTCCTGGGGCAAGGTTAGAGGATGGAATTACAGTGTGTTCTGGCCATGCAAGTTTGGTGTGACAGGAGGGATTGAACTCCCCAGGGTCCAGAGGAAGACCTCTACCCAGCCCCCAAACTAAGCCTCTTCTCCTCTTCCCTGTTTTCTGTTCAGTTGTCTGAATTCCGGAGTTTCTTAGTCATATTCTCAGGACAGGCATGGGGTGTAACTGCCCATGATTCCTGTGGAAGAGGTAGTTGGTAATTACAGGTGCTGGAAATAATCCTGTTTCCCTTCAACCTTCTCCATCCCCCTTCAGAGAGAGAGGGAGGGAGGGGAAGAAGAAAGGAGGGAAAGAGAGAGAGGCGGGGAGGGGGGGAGAGAGCAACAGGCATAGTGGACTGGTGGGGCACTGTCAAGGTGATGGGAAGAGATCTTCGTGGACAGACAAGCTAAGGAGCAGAGATTTGGTCTTCAAGGGGAAGGAGACCATCAGCCAACTCAGTCTTCCATTCCAGCTCAAGGGATCCAGCCCCACTGTGGGTCAGATACAGTTAGGCATGTGATTGCAGAATTCAGTGTCTCCAGTAGTGGCTCATGGACACAGCAGGGCTGAGGACAGCAGCCACAGGAATAAGCCCAGTAGGTACCACTCGTGAATGGCCCCACTCTGGCCTCTCACGTGTGGGGGAGAAATCCTGCAGTCCTGGTGTGTCTGATTTACACATACCTGTTCCCAGGTAAAGTATTGGTAGTTGTATTGGGCATGGGGTTGAAATGCCTGTCTTCCCTGAACTCCTATCCTGTCAAAGGCCAGAAGGGTCTTTATTAACCACCCAGCTCCCTGGGATTTAGTCCCTGGCGATATAGTCTTTTTCTTTGTCTTGGCTGTGTTCTCTAGCTTATTTATTATTTTTAATTTTATATGTATGAGTGCATTGTCTGTATGTATGCAAGTGCATCCATGTCATACAACACCCATGGCGGTCAGAAGAGTGTGTCAGATCCCCTGGAACTGGAGTGATGGGTGGTTGTTAGCTGCCATGTGGGGCTGGGATTCAAGCCTGGGTCCTCTGCAAGAGCAGGCAGTGCTCTTAGCTTTAGTTCCTTGCCTTCTCTTTAACCATCTCTGGGCATTTACCAGGCATAGGACCCAATGGGTACTAGCTCATCTAATCTTCAAGTCTTTCCTATGAGACAGGGCTGTTTTCTGGTTTGTGGAAAGGGAAACTGAGGCCCAGAATACCATAACTGAGCCAGGGACATCAATGAATAGGCTGCATGAGACTCAGCCAGTGTGTTTTCTTCAAAGCTGTTTAAGAAATGGCTTCATCACTGAACAGGATGTAGAGGTGGGCTGGGGGGGCGGATGTTGCTGTGTCTAAAGGGTCCTGAGCCAAATTCTGAGGTGTCCAGGACCACCTGCTGGTTCCACCATGGTTAGAAATTGGCAAAGTATTTTGGAGGGCCAAGACAGGCCACATACAGGTGCAGGCGTTGCAGAGGGACAGTGGGTCACACCATGCCTAGCTTCATTCAGCCACTCTCATGGTCAGCAGGAGACAGGAGTCCCTGTCCTGGAGGGAAGTTCTGTGTTAGGTCACCAGACACTTCCAGTCACCAGCCTCTCACCCTCACCACACCCTTCCTAATACTCTCCCCAGCCCCCTTCTTTAGTTGTCTGGCTGCGTCAGACGTCTGGGCTTCCAGGGAGGTTCCTGACAGGGGACCTTGGAAATAGGTCACTCCCTTCCCGTGCAGCTAGCACCGACCCAGATGTGACCTGCCCTGATGTGACAGTGTCTGGCAGTCACTCTTTGATGCCCATAGTGGAGAGGCCAGGTGGCCACCTCTTCCCAACTCTGGCCATCTAAGATTTTGCTGCCTCAGCCAGCATTCTGCATGTGCCTTCAGTCAGTCCCTCCCCCCTCTGCCATATTGGAAAGGGGAGCTCCGTCCTTGACCTCTCTCTCATGAGTGCCTTGGCTGTGCTGGCGGCTCCCAGTGTCTGGATGAAGCAGTCAGGCTCCTGTTGGGCTCAAGCCAGAGGCTGCCGGGCTTGGCGCGGCCCCCTGGCCCTGCTACTTCTTTGCTTTCCACAGATCCTGGGGCTTTCCGTCCCTCCGGCTTGCTCTCAGCCTGTTGGCAGGGACCTCAGGAGTTGCACTCATGGAGTCTGGAGACCAACGAAGACCCTGAAGGTCAGCAGTTGGTGGCAGCCCACCTTGCTTGTCACTCAGACATGGAGTCCTGTCCTGTCTAGAAGGGTGGCTTAAATGGGGCTTAATTAATTTATTGAATTTAAAATTTTTTATTTTTATGTGTAGGAGTGTACTGTCTGCATGTAGGTTGGTGCACCTCTGTTGTGCAGTGTTGCAGAGGCCAGAAGAAGAGGATGTCGGGTTCTCCTGGAAGTGGAGTTAAAGACGGTTCTCAGCCGCCATGTGGGTGCTGGGGATCGAACCCAGGTCCTCGGCAAGAGCAGTCGGTGCTCTTAACCGCTAAGCCATCTCTCCAGCCCCAATTTATTGAATTTTTTTTTTTTTTTTGGTCTTTTCGAGACAGGGTCTCCTGGTAGCCCCAGCTGTCCTGGAACTCACTCTGTAGACCAGGCTGGCCTTGAACTCACAAAGATCCGCCTGCCTCTGCCTCCCAAGTGCTAGGATTAAAGGCGTGCGCCACCGTATGTAGACCAGGCTACCCTCAAGCTTGCAGCATTCCGCCTGCTCAGCCTCCCAAGTGCTAGTATTCCAAGCATGTGCCGCTAAACCTGACTTGGGCTTAATTTTTAACCTTCATGGAATCCATATGTGAACGAAAGAAGAATGAACACTGGCCCTTGTCTTTTTCACCTGTGGCTGTCCTTCTGTCTACAGCTGGGACAGCCCATGTTGGCAGGTTCAGAAGAAACAGCCTCTGCAGGGCGTTAAGGTGGGGTCCCCATTGATGTTCCTGCTGGGTCTCTAGGGGAAATAACTTGCTACCGCCACCTCTCATGGATGGCGGAGGTCGTGCTCAGAACCGTGGACATTGCCCCCCTTCCTCTTAGGTCCTTGCTGCTGAAGGCCAGAGAAAAGGTCAAGGGGTCTTCTAGGCAGGAAAGCCAAGGCAAACTCTGCAGAGGGTACTCAGTGGTATCCAGGCTCCCTTCAGCTGCCTGAAACAGGGAAGCAGAACCCCTCTCCAGGCTGTCTGCTGGTTCTCGTGGTCACAAGTCTTGGGTTTCTAGGCTATCACTCTTTTCCATACATACATAGTTTTTCTATTCCTTGTTTTTTTTTTTTTTTTTAGTTTCTGTTTTTTCTGGGTGCCTATGTTGGGACCCTTATTTATATTTTTCTTCTCTCTTTCTCTGTTTCCCAGGGTCTCATATAATCAAGTCTACTTGAAGTTGACTTGACTTTGAGCTTTTTTTTGAGATATACTCTCTCATTTATTTGTTTATTGTTTGTGTGTGTGTTTGCGTGCACGTGTGTGCACAAGTGCGCTTGCATGTGGAGGTCAGAAGACAACCTGCAGGAGTTGGTCCTTGCCTTCCAACATGTAGGTCCTGGGGACGGAACTCAGATTGTGAGGCCTGATAGAAAGTGCCCTTACCTGCTGACCCATCGATCTTGACCCACCACGTTGACCCAACCATCCTGTCTGTACTTCTCAAGTGCTGGGATCATAGTGCACACTACCATTCCTGTTTTTTGCTGTGCTGGGGATCAAACCCAGAGTTTTATGTATGCTAGGAAAGCACTCTGCCAACTGAACTACATCCTCAGCATCCGTTTTTTTCATGCAATAAGTTGGCACCTCTGATGCAGCTGGATCAAACCCTAGCTGGGCAGGAGGACTTTCTCCTCATCATGTGGACCCACTGTTGCGCAGGCCTGCGCATGGGAGGCCATCCATCCATCCATGGCATCATTTAGTTGGCATCTCGATTGGTTGGCAGTGTCATCCCATCTGTGGCTCTGCTGTGTAAAGGCTCTACTCCTGTTCCACTGATCAGCACATAGTAGGTCCTCAATGATTGGCTGTGTAGAGGTATCTTATGCTGGCTGCATGTACCTTCTTCCTGTTTCCAATATCTTTGCGACCAGGTACAGAAAGCTTGGTGTGACAGACTGGGGGTCCTGGACTCTACCTAACTGAAGAGGTTGCTGGGTAAGGATAGGGTAGGAGTCAGGAAAAAAGCCTGTTTTATCCTTGGAGAAAATCCAAACCCAGTTTTCCCTGATGCTGGGGCTGCCAATGCCCAGTCTGTCTTACTCCCATAAAGAGAACTTTGTGTGTGGCTCCTGGTGGGAGGCGGCCGCCAGCCAGCATCTCCTGGTGCCCAGACGCTCTGGGAAGGGTGTGACAGCCTTGAAGCCACAAGGCTCTGTGACGATAGCTCTCATGACCCTTAAGTTCTTAGAGCCTACACCAGGCCAGACGGTCACGTTTGGGACAGCAAGTCTGTTTTCTGTGCTGCAGGGCTTGTGTGGTCGGATCCAAAGCAGACACATTCTTTCTTAGAAGACTTGAGTGGGTAAAAGGCAGGGATGGCTGGTGGATGGGAAGGTGCCCAGCGACAAGGTAGGCTAGTGGGTGGCCTGTTTGCAGGAACAGTGCTTGCTGGCTGCTACTCATCTGGATGGAGGCACCTTGTAGAGCCTCCCGCTCTTACTGTAGATGTGGGTTCCCCAGGCTAGAGCTGGGCACCCAGATCTATGCTCTGTCATCCAGCCCTGAACTGATACTCCTGGATCCAGGCCAGGATGGGTGGAAGGGGGGGGTCAAGGTTATTGCCTGCTTCCTACGCCCACCCAGCTGGCCCCACCCAACAGACACAGTCTGGGGATTGAAAGCACTGACCCCACATGGAGACATAGTTCTCTAGGAATCAGGAGTCTGGAAGGTGAGCCCGGGGCAGAGGACCTTCTGATGGGATGGAGGAAGATTCCATAGCAGGTTGGTGGGGAACAGACAGGTGGATATATAGGTACCCCTTCAGGAGGGTGGTATGTCTAGGAAGGTGCCAGGCTTTGCTTGCTTCCCCAGGAGCAGTGTGAGAATTTCTGAGGTATGGTGGTGTGAAACAGAAGGAACCACTCACTCATCCAACAGACATATTTATTGGTTACTTGCTGTGCCAGGCACCATTCCAGGTCCTGAGGCATGATGAACACGATGAAGTTCCCGCCATCATGGAGCAACTCTTTTGGTAAAGATAGTCTTAAATAGATGGTCCACTGAGCATGGTGTGTCTGGGGGAAGAAGCACAGAATGGGGTCCCAGGGCAGGAGGGCTCGGGCAGATATAAATTAGATGGCTGGGAGGCCTCGGTGAGATGGCGGCTTTGGAGCAGAGACCTGATGGGACAATGGGGATAGCTCTCTGAGTGAGAGAGAGGTCGTAGGGGGCACGGAGACCCAGATTTCAGTTTGTCGGAAGACTGGGGAGGCTGGCAGGGAGAGGAAGAGCAGATGTCACGAAGCCCATGGAGGGCCTGCAGGCTACTGAGGCCCACAGCTCACGCCTGAAGGGTGCCATGACGGCTAGGACCAGAAAGGGGCAAGAGCTGGTGTAGAAGCCACATCTGGAAGAGGAGGGCCGTGACATGAGAGGCTTGTGTTGGCCCCTGGACAAGGCTATGAGGTGGTGAGAATAGACTGGTTCTGATCTAGAATTTACTCTAACTGGTTGGATTTCTGCCACCAAACTTGTATATGATATGACCTCAAATAAGGGCCACCAGGAGGGGCTGGAGAGATGGCCTAGCGGTTAAGAGCGCCGACCGCTCTTGCAGAGGACCTGGGTTCAATCCCAGCACCCACATGGCAGCTGAGAACAGTCTGTAACTCTAATTTCAGGAGAACTCCAGTTCCAGGGGAATCTGACACCCTCTTCTGACCTCCGAAGCATTGCACGACATGGGTGCACAAACCTACATGCAGACAGTACATTCATACACATAAAAAATAAATAAAAAAAAAAATTAAAAAAAAAAGGACCACCAGGAGACAGGTGGCTCCGACCAGCCACTTATCTGACACCTGCTGTGTGCCTGGTCCTGCCTTTGAGAAGATGAAGCACCAAGTTACCACATCACCCCTGCTGGACTGAGCTAGGCAGTTGAGAGACAAGGGTTTTGTGGTTCAGCACACAGGGGGAATGAAAAACAGATAAAGTTACAGAAAACATGCATAAGTTCTTTGAGGGCACAGGAGGGGTGTTGGGTGAGTCAGGGGAGAGGCTATAAGACTTTCCAGGGAGCGGCTCAGCCCAGTGTCAGGCTCTGTGGGGCAAAGTGATCCGGAAGCAAGGGCATTCCTAATGGAAGAAGTGCTAAGAACCAAAGTGTGGTCTTTACAAGGCTTAAGTTGGAACCGAGGTAGAATACTTGTTCAGCATGTCGGAGGCCCCAGGTTCAATGCCCAGCACCATAAAATGAAGAAAATAAAAAATGGGACTGGAAAGATGGCTTGGCGGTTAAGAGCACTGACTGCTCTTGCAGAGGACCAGGTTCAAATCCCAACACCCAAATGGTGGCTAGCAACCATCTGTAACTCCAGTTCCAGGGGATCTGATGCTCTCTTCTAAACTGCTCAGGCATTGCGCAGTGTGGGTGCACTTAAAACACATGAAGGAAATACACTTATACATGTAAAATAAAAATAAAATATTTTTTTTTTAAAGAAAGTAAAAAATACTTATTTAACCAGGTGTGGTGGCACATATCTTTAATCTTATCACTTTGGGAGTAGAAGTAGAGGGAACTCCGTGAGACTGAGGCCAGCCTGGTCTACATAGCACATTCTAAGCCAGGTGGGGCTACAAGGAGACCTTGTCCAAAAAAAAAGCCTGGGTTGGGAAAATGGATCAATCAGTGAAGTGTTTGCCATGTAAGCATAAGACCTCAGCTCAGTCCCCAGAACCACATAAAACAAGCATGCATGGAGGCTGGGTATGAGGGTGCACCCCTTTAGTCCAAATATTCAGGAGGCAGAGGCAGGCAGGCAGTGAGTTCCAGGCCACACAAGGCTATATAGTAGCCCTATCTCAAAAAACAAACAGCCTTAGGCCAGGCCCTGGTGGCCCACCTCTTTAATCCTAGCAGAGGCAGGTGGATCTTTGTGAGTTCAAGGCCAGCCTGGTCTACAAAATGAGTTCCAGGACTGCTAGGGCTACAGGGAGACCCTGTCTAAAAAAACAAAAACAAAAACAAAAAGCCTTATATGGCAGTATGTGCCTATAATTCTAGTGCTGGGGCAGCAGAGACAGAAGGATCTCTGGGGTTGCTGGCCAACTGGGCTAGCTGAATCAATGAGCTCCAGGTTCAGAAAGAGACTTTGTCTCAAAAAATAAGGTAGAGGGCTGGAGAGATGGCTCAGTGGTTAAGAGCACTCACTGCTCTTGCAGAGGACCCAGGTTCAATTCCCAGCACCCACATGACCACTAACAACCATGCATAATTCCAGTTCCAGGGAAGTCCAACGTCCTCTTCTGATCTCTGCATACATTACATGATGCAGTTACACTTATATACATGCAAGCAATACACTCATTCATACACATAAAATAAAAATAAGGTAGAGAGTGAGTGAGGCAGACACCTGAGGTCAACCTCTGGCCTCGACTTGTCGCATGTATCTGCATACATGTGCATACAAACACACACATACACCACATACACACACACACACACACACACACACACACACACACACGCGCGCGCACCAAAGCTCAACTTTCTTATCAGTGGGAACCTTTTCAGTTACAAGAGCCAGAAAATTCAATCCACATAGGTATAAAGCAAAAATAAATCGGTTTACTGAACTATGCTAAGAAAGTCAAGACATCTTGGGCTCCTCTTGATCCCAACCCTGGCATCAACAACTGTGGATCTTATTAAGCATCTGCTTTCATTTTTTTTTTTTTGACCCCTTTCTCAGGAGGTCATTTAAGTAAAAGTCCCAGAATTGTTTTGACTGGTCCCATATCTTCCCCATCTCAGGGGCCCGTGGTGCTCTGATTCCAGCTGATTGGTGTTGTGTCCCTGCCCCCCAGAGCCCAGGGGTAGATCAAAGACTACTGGATGAGTGGGGAACAGGGAGTCTTCAAAATCAGAACTGAGGTGTCTCATTAAAACAAGATAAACGCCTTTAATCCCAGCACTCGGGAGGCAGATCTCTGAGTTCAAGGCCAGCCTGGTCTACAGAGTGAGTTCCAGGACAGCTGGGGCTACAGGGAGACCCTGTCTCAAAAAGAGAGAGAGAGAGAGAGAGAGAGAGAGAGAGAGAGAGAGAGAGAGAGAGAGAGAGACACTAAGTACTGGGCAAAGAAGCGAGATGTCCTGCTCCACACCTCCAGCAAATTGTTGAGGACACTGAGCGTCTTCATGGGGAGGTCGTGTGTTTTGTTGGGAACTGACAGGAAAGAATGAAGCTAGAGTGTACCAGATCTTTAAACACTTTCATGTGCAAGAGTTTGACCATTGCCCTTGAGGTGGGCTATGCTTGATATGCACATAGGAGGCAGCTTGTAGATAGATGTTCCAGAGTTCTCTGCATGCTTCATGAATGATAACTGGGTGGTTTAAAGCAGCGAGGTGTATGACCCATGAGCATTTCAGATAGCACCATGAGGAGGTCGGGTACTGAAGGCTGGTTGAGAAGGACTGTGAGGACTCTGAGAGGGCTCATTAGAAGTCTAACCCCAGGGAGCCCCTAGAAGCTCTGTCCCCTTCTGCTCCCCCTCTCCGTGTGAAGCTGCCTGCATCCGTTTGAGTGGCCGAGTGGAACCTGTCATTAGCTTGCCCCAGCACCCTCTTGGCCGTCAGCAGCTCCAGAGAGCAGCCTTCTCTTCATCTCCGTTTTAGCCTTGGCATAGCTCATGACAGATGAGCAGAGTGTTTCTAAAAGCAGTCTGGTGCCCGCGGAACTGTCTTCTCACTTGGGTGGTCTTGCTTTCTATGCTGCTGTTGAACTTTTTCCCATGAACCCTAGAGGGAAGATGCGGATTCCCCTTGCGTTCCTGGATCTTCCTTAGGAGCAGAGACGATGTCCGTTTTGCCTCCCAGAGGAAGCCAATCTGATACCTCACCCCAGAATGCTTAGTTCAGGATCAAAGTTTGTCATGACAAGGGGCGGCAGCAAGGACAGCGTGTCTCCAATCCAAGCCAGAAAGAGTCTGAGCTCCATGGGGTCGCACTGCCTTTTTCCTGTCTGCCCCCACTAGGCCATTTGCTGATAATCAGGGTGTCAAGTGGAATGTTCCCCAGTGGGCTTAATTTTCTGTTTTCTGCCATTGGTTGGTTGGATCTCATGAGAAGACTTTTCAGATAATAGATTCCCCCTACAGGACTGTTGAAGCAATCAAAGTATAGTCCTAGATGTACCCCAAGAGTCAGTCTTGTTGCTTTTCTGAAGTTCTGTCGTTCCCCCCACACACACCCCCACCATAGAGGCAGCCACCCTGGGCAAGTGCTCGGACCATTGGAAGTATCCTCAGAAAAGTCAGGGGTGTTGTCCCACAGTCACCTCACTGCCCTTTGAATAGAAGCCTAAGACGTGACTGGAGTAGCGGTAGAGGTGGGCAGTTGGCCTAGGAGTCTGTGTTTGTTTGAACGTCCTTCCTGGAGAGTTGAAAATCGAGCCTCAAGAAGCTGGATTCTCCCAGGGCCCTGATGTAGCTACCCATGTCTGCTTTCCCAGAGGAGCTGCTGGCCGGAGAGGTCCTACACACCCACCCCCTGGAGATAAATAATGGCCTGATTGCTAGCAGAAGCCTGGCTCTCCCAGGGGCTTTCCTCCTTCCTGAAGTTTAGTCTGCTTTGGTTTACTTTCAAAGACTTACTGTCTCTGAGTCAAAACATAAAAAATCCCCCTGGATGTGCTATGGCGCTTACTGGCTGCAGGAAGCAGGCAAAAAGACAGCTGGTGCATTCTGTGAGCTTTCCTTCCTGCAGCCCTGACGCAGCCCTATAGGAGGTACCATGTCCCAGGGTACTCCCCTCCCCACCTGAGGGCCTTTGCTTTGGGGCACATGTTTCAAGGCTGGGCACCAGGGTAGATGATGTCTTGTTCTTGAAGAGACAAGTGTCACCCCATGCCCATACGCAGTACATCTGGCAGGTTGGTGATCCTCCACATCCTCAGCCTCTCAAGTAGTAGGGGAAAGAAAATACAGTTTTATTTCTGTCAAGAGTAGCCAGGGCTCTTAGCTGCCGAGCCCTCTCTTCAACTCCCCACCCCCGGTGCTTTATTCTTAGCGTTTAACCATGGATGGAACTTTTGGGTTAGTTACCAGTTTGTTTCCCTAAACAAACCATGTGATGTTAGTTCCTCCCCTCTCCCAGAAGAGGCAGGATTTGGGTATGGGCACTAGAAATCTGGGGTGTCCACAGGGATGTCTCATTTTAATTTTGGGTCTTGCTCCTTGAGATTGAGCATCTTTTCGAGTAAGTTTATTTGCCATTCAGATTTTTTTCTTCTCTAATGGACTGTTCACATCCTCTGGCCACAGCACTGAAGTAGCAGAACTGAAAGCGAATGTGACAGTGTTCAGCGAGTGCTTTAGGGGCAGGGGCAGAGAGGGAGTGGGACTTGGAGACCCCTGCAGTAGCTTTGCAAGCGAGGGCTCAGGCAGGCAGAGTAAGAGTGGGTTTGGACCGTGGTGGAGGAGGGAACTTGCACTTGGCAAGTGTGAGGACCTTCAGCAAGGAAGGGAATCTCAGTTTGGATCTGGGTTAGCCAGAGGTTAAGGATGGAAGTGGGCAGGTGCATAGAGGCTGGGAGGGACCTGACCGAGTCTCTGAGAGACATGTTTGGGGGCAGATTTGAGAAGCGACGCTCCCTGGAGCCACCACTGCAGAGGGGCAAGCAGACGGTGGCTGGAAAGACACTTGTGGGCTAGGAACAGCTGAGGAGTTGCTGGATGGGGCATTGGGCGGAAAGGAGTGTGCGTCATAGACTACAGCACGCCTGTGTCAAGGCCATGGCAGGGTTTTTCAGATGCGGTTGAGAAGTGGAGAGGATGCTTTTCTTAAGCCTGTTCACTGCATTGATTAGGATCCTTGAAGGGCACTTTCACTACAGAGGCTGGGCCTGGGTAGTCTGAATGTGTGGGTGGGAACAGAGGTCACAGGAAGTGTGGTGGCAGCAGGAGGGTGTCACAGCACAAGGTGAGCTTGGCTGTCTCAGCCCTCTCAGCCCTCTCCTAGGCTCTCTGCCTCAGGCTTGACTTTAGTGATGCTTTGCTTTGTTTTCTTGAGGTGGGTCTCAGGTACCCCAGCTCTGCCTTGAACTTACTGTGTAGTCGAAGGTGGCCTTGAAGTCGTTCATCCTGCCTCACTCACCCAAGTGCTGGGATTACAGGCATGTGTCACTCAGCCTGGCTTGAGCTTCTCTCCCCGTGGGCTTGTTAGGCACCAGAAATCTCCAGGTGTCCATAAGCTGGCCTCCAGGTAGAGGTCCTCACTGAGACCTTGGGCCACTTTGTTCATGTCTACCCCCAGAGGAGGCCTGAGGGCCTAGGGGACATGAGAACGCTGTCCTGGGCAGCAGCCTGGCTGGAACTCTTAGCCCTGGAGCCTTGGCTTGCTTTGCTTTGATCTGTTTTTTTCAAGTTCTCTTCCATTCCTGCCGATACCGTCTCCTTGTCAGTTTGGTGAGCCACCTGTGCTGTGAAGTAGCTTGTGAGCGTGTACGCTGCCTGGAACAGCGAGGCCGGACTGCAGTCTGGGAATCATGAGGGAAAAGGATGTTGGCAAAGAGCCCTAAGGAGCTATTCGTCAAGTAAGTGGCGACTTCCCCTCCGTGCGAGGCAGATTGTCCTTTCCAGCAGGGCTACTTCTTGGGAGGATGAACAGCTCTGCCCATTGATCAACTTAAAGAGACAGACGGGGCACAGCCAGGGCCAATAGGTCACTCAGCAATTTTGAGCTTTGTCCCAGAGGGAAGGACTCTTATTTTATAACTTCCCCCCATGTGTCAAGTCTTTCTCCTTTTTTCATATAAAAGAAATATTTTATTATGGAATATTATATTTTATTGTCATTTAGTTTATATAACCTAAAATTTATCATTTTAAGCTTTTCTAAATTTTTTTAAATTTTATTTCTGTATGTGTATGAATGTACTGTCTGCATACAAGTTTGTGGTGCAATGCCGCGGAGGTCAGAAGAGGGTTTCGGATTCCCCTGGAACTGCAGTTCTCCTGGAATTGGAGTTTCAGATGGTTCTCAGCTGCCACGTGGGTGCTGGGGATCGAACCCGGGTCCTCTGTAAGAGCGGTCGGTGCTCTTAACCACTAGGCCATCTCTCCAGCCCCATTTTAAGCCTTTTTTAAATCGAGGTGCTAAGGATCAAACCTGAGGCCTCATCTGTGCTGGGCGAATGCTCTACCACTGAACCATAGCCCCGGTCCTTAACCATTTTTAGAAGTAAGTTCAAGCCAATGATATGGCTCGGTGGGTAAAGGGGCTTGCTACCAAGCCTAATGACCTGAGTTCAATATATGGAACCCACACGGTGGAAGGAGAGGTCATCTTCTCACCTCTACGGGTGCTGTGGTGCGCACACCTGTGCACACACACACACACACACACACACACACACACGCACGCACAGAAAATAAACGTAAGAGTAAATTCTGTGATTGTATGCATGCTGTGTGTGTGCAGTCATCACCACATCCTTTAGCCCCATGCAGCCTTCCCTCTCCATCCTCCCCATCCCACAAGCCTTGACACCCACCATTTTACTTTAGTCTCTCATGCTTTTGACTATTACAGGGACCACGAGCTTATCATTTTTGTCTTTTTGTGAATGACTTATTTCCTTTCCCCAAATGTCTTCAAGATTTATCCATGCTGTAGCAAGGCTCAGAATGTCCTGCCTTTCATGTCGGAATTGTATGTCATTGTGTAGATTACAGTTTGTCTACTGAGGCGTTCATCTGTAGACATGTGGCCTGCTCCCACCTTTTTTTTTTTTTTTATAATGAATAAACATGTCATGAACATGGCTTTCTATTCAGGATCCTTCTTTCAATTCTTTTGGATGTTGGTTGCAGTGTTTAATTTTTATCCTCGACTAGATTTAGAATCAGTATGGAAACAAACCTCTGAGTGTGTCTGTCAGACTGTTTCCTGAAAAGTTTAACTCAGAAGGGAAGATACACCCTGAATGTGGGTGGCACCGTCCTTGGACTAAATAAAATGAGAGAGTGAAAGTTGTTCCTAACTGCAGGTGTGATGTGATCAGCCATCCATGCTCCTACTACCTTGCCTTTTTTTTTTTTTTTTACCATGATGTGCCCTCAATCTATGAGCCCAAACAAATCCTTCCTTAAATTGCTTCTGTCAGATATTTGTCACAGCAACAAGAAAAGTAACATATAGAAAACTGATATTAGGGGGGCTAGAGAGATGGCTCAGAGGTTAAGAGCACTGACTGCTCCTGCAGAAGACCTGGGTTCGATTCCCAGCACCCACCTGGTGGCTAAGAACTGTCTTTAAGCCGGGCCTGGTGGTGCACGCCTTTAATCCTAGCACTTAGGAGGCAGAGGCAGAGGTAGGTGGATCTCTGTGAATTCAAGGCCAGCCTGGTCTACAGAGTGATTTCCAGGCCAGCTGGGGCTATAGGGAGACCCTGTCTCAAAAACAAAACAAAAACTGATGTTAGGAAATGAGACTGTTGTGATAAACCTGACCATGTAGTTGGTTCATGGGCCTTTAGAACTGGTTCGCAGGAGAAACATGGAAGACTGTGGAGCCGTGCACCCACCTCATGCTGTAAGCAGAGCACAATGGGCTATTCTGGTGGGGGTTTGGAAGACCAGAATGCTGAGAGAAATGTGGAGAGTGGAAACCATGAAGTTTCAGAGGGAAGTAAGAACTCTATTGGGTACTGGGGTAGAGGCCATTCGTGTTTACATTTTGATCAAGAATTTGTCTTACATTCTGACTGGGTCCTGAGAACTTGAGTCAGGTTGAATTTTAAGATACTAGACTAATTTGTTTGGCAGAGGGAATTTCAAGACAGGATAGCATTCCGGATGTGGCATGGTTACTGCTTTTATCTAGGTCTGTCAGAAAAGAGTGCAACAAGTAGAATAGAAAAATATGGAAAATGTGCCTTTTGGCAAGAAAAGGGTGTGAGGTAATTTATAGATGCATAGGAGGAGGATGTGGAGAAAGCAGCTATAGTTGTTGAAGAGATTATCACCGTTAAAGAGAAACCTCATGATCTGCAGTGGAACAATAGGGAAGGTGAGGGGACTCCACACACAGAAGGCACCGTTTTGTAATAATGCACATGCATTTGAAAGGAGAGAACCTGAACTGAGAGTGCCCGTGAAGGGCTCCCTACTCCAAATGGCCACTAGGAGATTTTTCTCAGGCTCTGTCTTGAAAGCACATAGGAGCTGCTGCAATTGTGCAAGGAATGCAGGCTACATCTTGAGCTGGCGGTAGAACTTGGCAGTGTCATCAGGTGGGATTGGTTTTGCAGGCATGAAAGATGCAAGAATGAGGGAGCGTGGAGGCTTGTAAGGTTCCAGAGAGCTGCTGAGGCCAGGCAGTATGCGGCAGGGTTGGATTCCCTGTAAGGACTGGAGAGGGCACTGCACAAACCTGAGACAATGCAGGCTAGGTTGCACTGGAGCCAAGTATGTTGGGGATGCTAGGACCATAGGACATCTGCTAAGGAAAGGTGCAAGAGTAGAGCTGGTTCAAGAAGGAGTCTGTATGTTCTCAGGGGATGGCAGGGTAATGGTGCCATAATGAGCTCCAGATGCCACATATAAGAACTGGTGTCTGCCTTTCTGAGTGTTGGTCTTGCTTTGGTCTAATATCTCTTGGAGTTGTTATCTCCCATTCTTCCCTTTTGGAATGGGAGTGTTATTCTCTGCCTTTGTATATTGGAAGGATGTCACTTGCTTTTTGATTTTATAGTTAAGAAATTGCTGTGAATCTCGAGAGACTTTGGACTTTTTTGAGACAGGGTCTCCCTCCCTTTAGTCCCAGCTGGCTGGAGCTTGTAGAACTGCCATAGTGTTTACCGCTATGATTATATTTTATAAAACAAAGCATTCTGATTGGGTGAGCTTTTAATTATGTGTATATGGGAGTATGCATGGAGGGCAGAAGAGGGCATTAGATCGTCCTGGAACTGGAGTTACAGGCAGTTGTGAGCTGCCGTACTTTGGTGTTGGGAAATGAACTTAGGTTCTCTGGAAGAGCAGTATATGTGCTCTTATCCACTGTGCCATCTGTCTCTCCAGCACTGTGACCGGATGATCTGTAGGGCAGCTTTGTGCCTTAAAACAGCATTGTGCAGAGGCAGGAGGATCTTTGTGAGTTCAAGGCCAGCCTGGTCTACAGAGTGAGTTCCAGGACAGCCGGGGCTACAGGGACACCCTGTCTCGAAAAGACCAAAAAAAAAAAAAAAAAACAAAACAGCATTGTGGTTTTCATGTCAGTGACTATGTAGATGCCATGTGAATAGAGATCGCCACCACCGAATGCATAAATACATTAGATATTAGTACTCAAAAGTGCCCACACTGGAGACACGGCTCAGAGGTTAAGAGCACTGGCTACTCTCACAGAGGATCTGGGTTCAATTTACTTATTTTATGCACCTGTCAGGGCCTGTGTGCCACTGAGCATATGTGAGGTCAGGGGACAAGTTCCAGGAGTTAGTTCCTTCCTTCTACCATATGGAAACTGGGGACTTCATCTTGAGTTCTCAGGTTTCCTGGCAAGTACTGTTACCCTGGAGCCTTCTTGACAGCCCCACCTGGTTTATGGAGACAAGCTTTCTCACTGGTCTGGAGCTAAGTGGGCTGGGATGCTAGGGAACAAGCCCCAGGGCTCCACCTGTCTCTAACCTCCCCAGTGCTGGGATTACAGCCCCTTATCAACACTCCTGGGGTGTTTTTTTTTGGGGGGGGGTCTTTTTAATATACAGTCTCTCTGTAGCCCCTAGCTGGCCTGGAACTTACACATAAACCAGGCCGGCCCCTGTCTCACTGAGATCCACCTGCCTCCATCTCCCAAGTGCTGGAATTGAAGGTGCACACCAACATGCCTGGCTCTATGCCTAGGTTTTTTATTTGTGTTCTAGGAATCAAACTCAGGTCCTCATCTTTTAAGGCAAGCACTTCACCAACTGAACCACCTTCCCAGCCCCTTCTTGATTCCTAATCTACTTCCTCCAAAGCAATAG
The DNA here is from genome assembly GCA_009823505.1 of Rhizomys pruinosus. Lineage (NCBI taxonomy): Eukaryota > Metazoa > Chordata > Mammalia > Rodentia > Spalacidae > Rhizomys > Rhizomys pruinosus. The sequence goes on from VZQC01006857.1 coordinate 502,903, forward strand.
GAAAAAGGAAGGAAGGAGAGAGATGGGATGGGGGGGAGCAAGGGAGAGAGAGGAGGAAGAAGGGAGGGGGAGGCATATCTGTCTTTTCTGATGGCCTCGAGGACACACCTGGTGCCAGCCCCCACTTTCTAGCCTCATGGCAGACAACAGCAGGTGTCTCCCTCACTTTGACATGCCCAAAGGACACTGGGTTGCTGTTTGTGGAGCCACTGCCTTCTGCTGCCCTTTCCAGTAGGTAGTGAAACTGTAACTCCTCTGTGGGAAGAGGACCTTCACTGTTCATGTCTGGAAACCCAGGGTTGCATCACCAATGGATGAAGCTTTCTGATGTGCTCCCCAGTGCCTAGGTCCCTGAACCCTGTTGTGACAGGACCCCGAAGTCCTTGTCATCCAGCTCCAGAATGTCATCTTCTAAGCACTTCTCTGTCAGAGGACGGGGGAGTGTAGTTTCTGGCAGTTTCTGGCTAATTGCCCTCAGAATGTGCTGTGCAGATTCCCAGCCTGTCAACATCAGGACCTAAGACTCTGCTCCCCACTGTTAACTCCCGTGACCCTCCCTTCTATGACAGAGGCAGGACTAGAGGGCAGCTGGCCCTCCAGTTCCTCGAAGATACACAAAGTCTGTCTTCAGGGCTCAGCCCAGAAACTAAGCATTCAGTGAGGTGAGGCCTCTGCTCCCAAAGATAATGACCTGCTTTTTAAACAAAGACCACTGCAAGGCAGACCCCCTAACCCCAGTAGAGCATGACCCAGGGTGGGCATCTGCCTGGCTGGTAAATGAAGTTGTCTGCTTGTTTTTACCCTCAGACCTCCTTGGATTGGGGGCATAAAACCCTGGGGGATAAGAAAGTAGGAGAGATCTGAAAATGGAGGACGAGACAAACCCCAGCCTCCTGGGCCGCTGGGCTCTGGCTCCAGCCTTTTCCTGGCTCTCCTACGCTTAGTTATGAAAGCTGAGCCCCTCCTCTGCTCAGAGTGGGATTCCATTTCCATGTGCCCTCTGGGGGCTCCTCTGTGCAGTCATCTTAGAACCTTCCTTCCCCAAATCCCATTCATTCTACTTCTTTCCTCTTAGCTCTCTGTCTGTTTCTTTCTCTTGGGCAGGCCTTATCCTTGGAGTCAGAGTATGCTTACGTAGCCTGGGAAAAGCATGGCTCCAGGGAAGCTGGGAAACAGGAGACACAGTGTGCCAGGGTGGGGAAAGTTTAAGAGCATCTCCCAGGCTACGGTGGCCCCTCCCATATGAAGGGGATCTAGGCCGGATTTTAATATTCTTGTCCAAGATCAAGATTTGCCACACCATTTCCAACACAAGGAAGTAAGTAGGGGCACCTTTCTAGACAGGGTGCAAGGAAGAGCAAGCACAACTTACATAGGTGCCTGGCAGAGACCTGGATTAGGAGGGGCCAACACCTCTTCCTGCATGTTACCCTAACTCAGGGAGCAGATCTGAAGACATGGGGCGAGGGTCTGAGGAGGGATAGAATGCGTCACTCGACTCTTACCCCATTTCTACTTGGGCACCCTTCCAGTGGCTCTTTATAGTGTCCTAGAGCCCTAGCAGATGTTCCTTCATGAGATAGATCCTGTCCCAGAAGAAAATGGGCCTCACTGGGGGTTTCCAGGTATATTGGGATAAGAGGGAATTGGGGACCAGTGCCTTTTCTGTGTCTGCTGCCACTGAAGCCTCCTTCAGGACAACGTGGGGCCCTGGGGCAGTCCTGGCTGTCCTGACAGCCTTGGCTGGGTCCCGTTGGGAAGTACCTTTCCTCCTTTGCTGGTGAGTCTGTTCATCTGGTGACAAGTTGCTTGGGAAAAAAGAGTGGGTCATGGCTATAAGGGGCTGCCAGACCCATGAGCTTCCTTCCTAAGTCTGCCTCTCGGCCTGGGCTGGGGTTTCTCATTACCCCTTTATGAGGTCTGAGGGGGGCATTGCCTCTGTACCTGCCAGGCTTGGTGGTGAAATATAGTTTTGAAAACTTGGCTCAGAGCCCTGTTCCATGTCCTGTGTTAGCCATGATTCTGCGCTGCTCTGGCTATCTGGGTCGCCAGTGTGTTTCTCTTACTTTCTCAGTGGTATGGTCAGGGGGGTCCCTAGGTATTGGCCGTAAACACAGCCCCGGAAGGGAATGAGTCCTCCTGGTCTCCCACTGGCCGGCGGCTTCCACTCTTGGAGGACTCTTAAACTCCTCGGCCGATTACCCTGTAATTGTTCCCAGCAGTGAGGAGGGAGGCCTGTGGAGGCCTCCGTGTTTGTTTTGCCTTCTGTGTTAGGCCAGTGGTAACCAAGGGCCGTTTCCCCTTGGTGACGGTGGAGCTAGCTGCAGCCAGGGCTGATCTAGCAGCCCAGGCAAGGCAGGCGTGGGGACCCTGTGGGGTAGCCACACTCAGGAGGACGCTTTGGTCTTAGATACCAAGTGTCGCTTTCCTTCTGCTGTAATTCTGCCCTCAGTGGTGAAGACCCACGGCCTTTTCTGCTGGCTCTTTCCCAAGACACTTGCCTGGAACATTCCAGAACTCTGGATTTTTTTTGGTAGGTGTCTGAGAGATGGTGAGTCCACTGCCTAGCTGGCTGGCCACATGTGGGTGGATCTTGGGCAGGCTTATGGACTCTGGCCAAGATGCAGGGCTGTGACGACTGCCTGCCTAAGTTCCTGCAAGGCCCCAGGCTCCTGAGGTAATCCTCAGGAGGATTTGGAGGAGGAGATGGTTATGAGGCAGCCGCAGGCAGCTATTGAGGCCCAGGAGGGAGAGGCTAGGACAGATCTTGAAAGATGGGCTTCAGCTGAGTGTGGGTCGGTTCAAGTGCAAAGAATGTTTTATAACAGGCGTGGCACTGCGGGCTCCCAAGGCCAGCCTGGCTAACTAGAATCTAAGGGAGATTTGAGACGTGGAGGAGCCCCAAAGGTGTGTTGACGCTTGAAGGATGGGCAGAAGGGAGCCATTGATAAGCCACAGTGGAGGGGGAGCCTCTGGCCAGTGTCACCGTGATTCTTCTTCCCACATCCCTGCCCCACCCACCTCTGTGGGTCTGACATGTGATAGGAGACATTGCCACCTCTGTCACATGGTCTGTTGTGTTTCCGAACCAGCCTCCTGGAGGGAGATGAAGCCCTCCATCTATCTAGTCTCTTCCTAATAATGTGTGTTTCCTCCAAGCCTCTGCCTCCCAAGGAGCCCACGCTGATAGCCCCAAGCCACCTGGGCACACAGGTCACCTGGGGTCTGTCACAAGTCCCGTCAGCCGCAGTAAGCGGGATGGGACCCAAGACTGCATTTCCAACAAGCTCCCGGCCGTGCACGTGCTGCTGGTCTATGGGTTTCTCTGGGTGTCATCAGGGGCAACACATGCCAGGTTACTGGTTCCTCCATCCTAAAGGGACCGTAAGGACTGTGCCAGATGCACGCTCTCCATCTTGTCTAGTTTCCCATTGGGGGCCTGGAGAGGGAGCTGTCGATCAGGAGAGTGCAGGGAGGGTGGCTAAGCTCACAGTGCAACTTTCACACGGGTTCCTGCCCCCACCATAGCTGCCGATACTATTAAACCTCAGTGATTCATTGTCGTGCGTTGTGTTACGAAAACACAGGTCCCAGCAGCTTGTTCAGTTGGCAGGTCTTGTTGCTTCAGCAGAAAGAGGCACTTATGATATGGGAACAGAAACTCACGGACAGTGTTAGGCAGTGTTAGGACTGGCCGTATGCAGGGTGGGAGTGGGACTGTAGGGTCTAGCTTCTAGCTTCTCGCTTGAAGCCCTCATGCCTAGCAGGAGGGCTTCAAGCAAGGGCCTGGTGGGACAGCGTCCTTCACACCTGGTCTGGTGGGAACTGCTCAGCTGGGTTATAGCAGGCCCTCCCGGACCCCTGGGGAGAAGGGATGTGTCTGTGAAGGTGATACCCTGCTACTCTCATTTTATAGAAAGTCCAGCCTGCTGAGAAAATACCTTTCTTTTTTTTTTTTTTTTTTTTGGTTCTTTTTCGAGATTAGGGTCTCCCTGGTTAGCGCCAGCTTGTCCTGGAACCCACTCTTAGAGCATGGCCCTTGGCCTTGAACTCACAAAGATCCCACCTGCCTCTGCCTCCCTGAGTGCTAGGATTAAAGGCGTGCGCCACCATGCCCGCTGAGAAAATGCCTTTCTAAATGCGGCTCTTCTGTATCAGAGCTGCTCTGCCAGCAAGGCCAGTGTGTGACATGTACATTTTAATCCTTCCTCTTGTATACCTGGGTGACAGGGCCAGGCCATACTAGAGTGGCCAGTCTTGGGTTTATATCTCCAAAGCTGGGCTGACTGTTAGGAAAAAGCAAGTTTTCTCTCTCTCTCTCCCTCCCTCACATTCCCTCCCTCCCTCCATCCCTCCCTCCCCCCCTCCTCCCTCGTCTCTCCCTCCCTCTCTCGCTCCCTCCCACTCCCTCCCTTCCCTCCCCCATCTTCTCCCTCCTCCTCTCCCTCCCTCCCTCTCACCTCTCCCTCTCTCTTCCTTCCTCCCTCTCCTTTCTTCTCTCCCTCTCCCTCCCTCTCTCTCTCCGGCCCTCCCTCACCCTCCTCCCCCCTCCCCTCCCTCCCATCTCCCTCCCTCCCCCCTCCCTCCCCCCCTCCCTTCCCCTCTCCCCTCCCTCCCCCTCCCCCTCCGCCCCCTCCCTCCCTCAACCGCATCTCCACCTCTCTATCCCTCCCCCTCCCTCCCTCTTCCATCTCCCTCCCCCCCGTCCCGCCCGCTCCATCCCTCCCCCCTCCCTCCCTCTGCTCCCCTCCCTCCCCCTTCCCTCCCTCCCTCCCTCCCTCCTCTCGTCTCGCTCTCCCTCCCTCTCCAAAAAGTCCCTCTCCCTCCTGCCTTCCCCCTTCCCCTCCCTCCCTCCCTCCACTCCCGTCCACCCTCCCCCCTCCCTCCCTCCCCTCTCCCCTCCCTCTCTCCTCCGGCTTCCCTCCCTCGCTCCCTCCCCGCCTCTCTCCCTCCCTCTCCCTCTCTCCCTCCCTCCCTCCATCCCGTTGTTATCCAGCCAGTTTCCCTTTTTCCACTTCCCTCTTTTCCCCCTTGTGTTTTCAAGACTCAAGAAATGGAACGGACTGGCTCCTGATCCAAGTCGCTTTCCTGAGAAAGTTTCCTGGTGTCCGGCCCTGGCTGCCTGGTGTCGGGGAGCAGAGGAAGGGAGGCCTCCCTCCTCCTCCCACACTGCCGCTCTTTCCTGAGGGTGAAGTCTACAGGGGTTCTGTGGTTATTCCTGAGTTCGAGACGGCCCCAGGTGGCCACAGAGCTAACTAATGGCACCTTAAGGCCACTGTTCTTTGCCAAGATGGCTGAGTCTGGGATGGGGAATAAATTTCAGATTTGCATATCTGTGCTCTACCTCTGAGGACCCCAGACACTTAACCTTCCTCCCTGCCCTCCATCTTCCCTTCTTTTTCATTATGCCACTAAATTAGAACTGCATCAACTACTAATAGCTTCTCATTTAATTATTTTTACATTTCTCTATTCATTTATTCGTATGTACATGTGGGCATGCAAATGCCATGGAACATGTGGAGGTCAGAGGTCACCCTGGGGAGTCACTCTCTCCTTCCACCATGATCCTGAGGACTGAACTTGGCTTTGTCAGGCTTGGTGACAAGCACCATTACTCCCTACTGCCATCTCTAGAACCCTGGCTTTTCATCTAATGTCGAGCTTCCCATTTATCCTTTAAGTAACCATCAAGACAAGACTGTTATCACCTTCGCTTCAGTGGATGAGGGATCTAGGCTCAGAGAGGTGAGGAGATTTCGCCAAAGCCACCCATCTTGTGAGCAGAACTTGACACCCTGACAGCCCAACTCTAGACTGCACACACCTCTGCATTTTGATAGGCACTTTTGACTGGCCGTTTCACAGCCAGATTTCTGTGTTTTACATAAGCTGAGCCCAGCTGGAAAAGGTCTATGGGAACCGACGGCACCTGACCGAGGCGCCTGGGCTACGTCCAAGCTGCAAGTGGTAGCTTAGAACAAGTTTGCATGTGGAGACAGGTCTGATCCAACTGTGCATCAGCCTGGGACTTCCTGGTTGTGGGCAGGAGCCCTGTGGTGTGGCATTGCTGGCAGCCAGGCCTCAACATCGTCAACAGGGGGAGCAAGTAGGAGCTGAGTAGCCAGGATGGTATCCTGATATTAAAAAGTGGGGCCCTTGCCAGTGCACACCGCCTGGGGTGAAGACCTGCTCTGTGAGAAAGTCGGGAGTAGAAAGTCCTCGGCAGCCTTCTTCCCACAGTGGGCGGGGTGGAGCGCCACCGTGACGTCTCTTCTCCCAGGCCAGCATCCTCACACTATTGCTGTGTAGGTGTGCTTGTCACCCCTCCCCAGACTTCTGTTTGGGCACAAGCAGGAGACACAGGCACACATTCCAGATTCCTCCAGAGAAACTTGATCTACAGGTGCCTGCTCAGTGCTACAAGGTAGCCAAATAGAGCTCAGCACTTTTTCTTTTGCAGGGGAAAAAAAAATGTGGAGGCAGGGATGCGGAGGGTCGCAGGAACTAGGCTCTAGGAGACTCAACTCCCATATCTGAATATTACTTGACATGGCCAATAGTAATTCAACTGCATGTGTATCTCATCACTTCATCTGCCGATGAGCATGTGAGTCTATCCAACAATAACAAAGCAACAACAAAGAGGTTTAAAAAGGAAAATAGGTCCCTCATACTAAACTTTTACTTGTTTGCTCTTCTGCTTATTTTGACTGTGAATGATGGTTTTTGTTGTTTGTTTTGGCTTTTCGAGATGGGGTCTCAGTGCAGCCTCCACTGGCCAGCTGGCCAGCTGGCCTTCTAGCCCAGTCTGGTCTCCCAACTCAGGATCCTCCAGCATCCATCTCTGAGCACTGGGATTCCAGGCATGTGCTGGCATGCCTAGCTTGTCCTTGACCGTTTTACAGTGATCTTTGCCATGGCATTTTTACTGGGTGAGGGGTCACTTCTTGCCTTGCCTTGACCTGCATGTGACAAGCTGGTGTGCAGGAATCTGGTCCCCTGGACCCTGGGACCCTTCAGCCTGCCCGAACCACAGGATTAATTCACAAACCACCTTTGGACTTTGTGGGACCTCCCCCTAGAGAGTTGAGGACTTTCCAGGCGAATGGGCTTGGACAGCAGGAAGGCTGGGAACTCGTAAGAGGAAGTTCCCGAAGGCTGTTGGAACAAGAGAAGTAAAAGTCCTTTCTTTTCCCCAGCCGCCTGTGAGGCCCGGGGATTTACCTCTCCCTGGCCTCCCGTTCAGGTCCACGAAAATCCCACCCAGGGAATAGTGATTAGGTTGCTACCTGGTTCCATTCAGAAGCCTTTCCAAGTTCATTGGCAGCAGTCCAGTAGAGGTCCATTTGACAAACTAGCACGCAAACAGACACTCTCCAGCACCTCTAGCCTGCCACTGTGACCTGCAAGGACCAGGAACCTGGAGGCAGCTTATGGGACTTTTGTCTTCTACGAGGGACACCTGTGAGATGGGGATGGGGGTTCTGAGAGCAGGTTTTGAGGGTGAGGGTGAACTAAGCAGAAAGACTGGGACTTCAGGTCATCCTTAAGAACCTAGGTGTCTATCTGGGGAGAATGTAACCCCAATTGAGATAGAGTACAAAGGGCTCTTATGTGACCATTAACACATAATAAAATTGATGTAGGGCCCAAGATATGACAAGAAAAACAAAACTGTGCTGGCTATGGTGTGACCTTCACCCGTAAGTGACTGTCAGTCTGCAGTCCTGAATGGTCAGGAAGGCAAATTCACCTGTCTCCATGTTTCTCCCTAGACTCTTGGGAGAGAGAGAACATTTTTAGCTTATGCTGTCTACATTTCTGTATTGAGATTTCTGATGTGTGACATTTGAAATAGTTCATATCAAGGTAGAACAAGAGCTTAAAAAAATCATAGAAGGGCTGGGAAGATGGCTCAGTGCAGGGGCTTGCTGCACAAGCATGGGGACTAGAAGGGCTGGGAAGATGGCTCAGTGCAGGGGCTTGCTGCACAAGCATGGGGGCTAGAAGGGCTGGGAAGATGGCTCAGTGCAGGGGCTTGCTGCACAAGCATGGGGACTAGAAGGGCTGGGAAGATGGCTCAGTGCAGGGGCTTGCTGCACAAGCATGGGGACTAGAAGGGCTGGGAAGATGGCTCAGTGCAGGGGCTTGCTGCACAAGCATGGGGACTAGAAGGGCTGGGAAGATGGCTCAGTGCAGGGGCTTGCTGCACAAGCATGGGGACTAGAAGGGCTGGGAAGATGGCTCAGTGCAGGGGCTTGCTGCACAAGCATGGGGACTAGAAGGGCTGGGAAGATGGCTCAGTGCAGGGGCTTGCTGCACAAGCATGGGGACTAGAAGGGCTGGGAAGATGGCTCAGTGCAGGGGCTTGCTGCACAAGCATGGGGACTAGAAGGGCTGGGAAGATGGCTCAGTGCAGGGGCTTGCTGCACAAGCATGGGGACTAGAAGGGCTGGGAAGATGGCTCAGTGCAGGGGCTTGCTGCACAAGCATGGGGACTAGAAGGGCTGGGAAGATGGCTCAGTGCAGGGGCTTGCTGCACAAGCATGGGGACTAGAAGGGCTGGGAAGATGGCTCAGTGCAGGGGCTTGCTGCACAAGCATGGGGACTAGAAGGGCTGGGAAGATGGCTCAGTGCAGGGGCTTGCTGCACAAGCATGGGGACTAGAAGGGCTGGGAAGATGGCTCAGTGCAGGGGCTTGCTGCACAAGCATGGGGACTAGAAGGGCTGGGAAGATGGCTCAGTGCAGGGGCTTGCTGCACAAGCATGGGGACTAGAAGGGCTGGGAAGATGGCTCAGTGCAGGGGCTTGCTGCACAAGCATGGGGACTAGAAGGGCTGGGAAGATGGCTCAGTGCAGGGGCTTGCTGCACAAGCATGGGGACTAGAAGGGCTGGGAAGATGGCTCAGTGCAGGGGCTTGCTGCACAAGCATGGGGACTAGAAGGGCTGGGAAGATGGCTCAGTGCAGGGGCTTGCTGCACAAGCATGGGGACTAGAAGGGCTGGGAAGATGGCTCAGTGCAGGGGCTTGCTGCACAAGCATGGGGGCTAGAAGGGCTGGGAAGATGGCTCAGTGCAAGGGGCTTGCTGCACAAGCATGGGGACTAGAAGGGCTGGGAAGATGGCTCAGTGCAGGGGCTTGCTGCACAAGCATGGGGGCTAGAAGGGCTGGGAAGATGGCTCAGTGCAGGGGCTTGCTGCACAAGCATGGGGGCTAGAGTTTGTATCTCCTGCACCCACATAAATGGTGGGTTGGCATGGTAGCCCACCTTTATTCCCAGTGTGTGGGAGCCAGAGATGGGGATCCCTCAGGCAAACTGACTAGCTAGACTATCCAGATCAGTGAGCTCAGATTCAGTGAGAGACCCTGCTTCGATAAATAAAATGGAGAGTGATAGAGGAATACACACACACACACCACATACATACACATGCCAGAAAAAAATCATGGAGTCCATTTAATATGGATTGGGGAATGGTGGCGAGGTCATTTGAGATTCTAAAACGCTAAGCTAGATAGATTACTTTTATACTGTTTTCAAACAATAACAGTGTCTAACTCCTTGGAAGACTCATGAGACTACAGATTGTTGGGCCTCCCTAAGTTTCTGATACCAAATATCTGATAGGACCAAGGGTCCACATCTCTGATATCAGAGTTCCAGGATAGGGGGTAGTTGCTGCTACTGAGGTACCTCATCCCCCTTTGAGAATTGCTCTTGTAGACCTACTTTCAGGGAGCAACCTTACAATTTCTCCTTGTGGATATTTTGGGGTGACTCCTGCTGCTGTTTTTTATCTAGGGGGTTTACAGAGCTAAATGAATTCAAGGGAATTTCAGGAGGGTGCAGTGTGAGCTTCCCCCCCACCCCCCCCCCATTTGCTTACTTTTCCCGTGCCCTGTGCAGAGATGCCTGCCTGTCCATCTCACCTCTTGTCTGTCCCCTCCAGTGTGCATTCCTGACAATTGTGCAACCCGGGCTGTTCCTGGGAACTAGGACCCCCTGTGTTCTGCACTTGGCATTCAAGTTCCCTGTTTGCAGGGGTCCCTTAGTAGTGAAGGTACAGGAGAAAACAAGGAACCACAGGTATCACACTCTTACTGTGTGCTTGATACTGTTATCAGGAGCTTTAGCTACAAATTCTGAAATTAAAAAATGCCCTACTTCCTCAAATCTCTCCAGGTAGTTTAAGGGCATCTTCCTGGGTCTACAAGGTGGAACAGGTACACCACAGACCTCAGTAATTCTTTCTCAGCACCAGGTAACAGCCCTTCTGACCCTTGACCAACCCTTCCTATTCTTCCTTTTAGGAAAGACAAGGGTAAAACAGGGTCTACTTGTAGAAACAACCTTCACCATGGGAAGATATCAGAGTGTCACCTGCTCCTATCCAGGCTTTGGGGCCCCCAAAACTGAGGTTTGGTTTGATGACAGTAGGCAGGAGGCCACCTTGTAGGGCTGTGACCTATCTCCGACCTGCTCCAGCCTCCTCTTCTCAGATCAGACAGCCCTGAGCCAGGCTGGTAGGAAGCCAGGCAAGAGTAAGCCCTCAGGATCCACCCAGCCCTCTTGCCTGCTTTCTTCTAAAGCTGAGGAAGGTAGGGAAAGAAGCAGGAGGGCATTTCTCCTTGGGCTTCCTCAGCAGGTTTCCCATCTTCTCTGCCCTGCTATTTGGGTGCTCAGTTCCCGTGTGGACCAGGACCAGTCAGCCCAGTTTGTGACTGACTCCCACCCTAGGCCATGTGCATCAGTAGCCCAGAGTCTTGACTACTCTCACTGTCATTGAAGGTGTCCATGCCCCTCTGTGTGTTACCTTTCAGCAAGGCTGCTTCAGTCGCCGAGGACCCTAGAACAACAGGGCTTCTCAACTGAGCGAGTCACGGGCTGTGACCCTCCTGCTTTAACTAGGCTACAAGCATAACCTTTCATTTTAATTTTTAGTCTCTGTATGAATGTCTCACTCGTTTCCCAGGGGCGCCACTCAACTGATTCGAGCCCTTTCTGAAAGTTCCCTGAGTAATCTGGGTCCTTCTGTAGGTGTCTGTGGCAGGTGCATTTTTAGTCTTTTGAGGTCAGAGGCTAGAGCTCTGGACCATGTGGGATTTTCTCTCCAAAACTGCTTGTCAGAACTTCCCAGAAGGGCCAATACTCTCTCTTGGTTCTAGGGGCAGAGACTTAATTGTATACCCCGTCATTGAGAAGTCCTCCTTTGGTGGGCTATTGAGATTACATTCATGTGGCATAAATCTCAGTGGGAGTGGCACTTGGTTCTGTAGCCCAGCTTGCATAGATTATGATACCCTGAATGATCCCGGCCTACTGCCTATGTTCAGAAGGCTGGAGGGAGCGATGAACCCAAATCAGCAGGCCAAGCCCGGGCAGGCGGTTGAGCGGGGGCTCAGAGGCTGCACTTCTATATAATAACAGACTGCTTTGCCCCAGGCATATTGCTCTTGCAAAATCCAGGGCTGTAACCACTGATGTGTGAGGCAGGGAGGCCACAGGAGGGAGGGAGCCTATTTGATCTTCAGGTGAAAGGAGGCTTTATAAATAGGTCACCTTGTTCCACATCCTGAATTTCATTCTTTCCCCATTGTGTCAAAACAATGGTTTTACTGTTCTGGGGTCAGAGGCACTGAGGGCAAACTGAGCTTCAGGAGGTGGGCATGAGTCTGCTTGCTCATTGGTGGCCTTCCTCTGTCCACTCCCATCCACCAGCCCCTAGTCACCTTGGCTAGGCTTCCCACAAAGGGTACACACAGCATAGAGTGTTGACAAGGGCAGAGCCTGGGCAGAGCCCACATGGCTGGGTTGTAGCATGAAGCAACTATTTTGGGTGAGTGACAACAGACAGCAGCCTTATTTTTTACTGGGTAAATTAAATTGGTGATTTAGAAAGAATACAATTGGAGCTCTTCGAAGAAGTCATTCTAGAAATAATGGTTTGCTTCAGGACAGCCCTAGAGAGATTGAGGCATTATTGTCTTTGATTCTATTCCTTCCTGTCAACTTGACCTTTGTGGGTAGAGCATTCAGGATGGGCATACGTAAACACTGGTCGTGTGCTTACCTTGTAAGAAGTGTCATAGGTGGAACTTCTAAGAATTGTTTCCGAACAACCAGTTCTTTTGAGTACAATGTGTTAAATCAGTGTTTTCCAGCTTTCCATTCTCTTTTGTGTGCTTAAAAATCATGTTCATTACGCCAGGCGTGGTGGTGCACACCTTTAAACACAGCACTCAGAGGCAGAGGCTGACAGATCTCTTGTGAGTTCAAGGCCAACCTGGTCTACATAATGAGTTTTAAGGCAGCTGGAGCTACAGGGAGACCCTGTTTCAATAAGACAAAAACAAAATCATGTTCATTACAAAAATCATAGACACACCTGAAAAATTTCAGGTCAAAGTATTTACAGTAGGGGTGTGTGTGTGTGTGTGTGTGTGTGTGTGTGATGAGTACCTGTAATCCCAGAGCTCAGGAATTAAGAGGCAGGGGGCTCAGGAGTTTAAGGTTAGCCTCAGCAACATAGCTTTTCCAGTTGGGTTTGTAACGCGTAACGGCTTCTAGTTATATTTCCTACTGTGCCAGCCTATCCCAAAATGCCATATTCTGAGGGCTCCAGGGCCTTTCAAGTTCCTGACATTGCTGAGGCAGGCCTCCTGCTGAGCTGCTGTCTTCCGTATGTACCCTGTGAGGTCTGGGGGTGGAGGGGGTCTCACAGACAGGGCACCTGGAAGAGTATTTAGCCTCCGGTTGGGATTGGCACACAACACTCCCATGCTGAGAAGGTTGTCCTGGTTGGGATCTGTGCCTTACCCTTGCTGACAATTCCCTGCTAAGCTCCTCTTTCCTCCATGACCTTCTTGGATAACAGTGCAGGACCCTGGACCAAAGCACCTTAAAAAGCTGGCAGTGGGAAGCTGTGGCTTTGGGAAGCTCATCTTGTTAGAGGCCAGGATGTCCATCTGAAAGTCCATTACTGATGGCTCCTCTGGTGGTTGTTGGAGCCCCAGGCCATGTGATCTTATTGCAGCTACTTGGAAAGCTGGGTTGAGAGCTTTTTCTCTTAGCAGTTGTTGCCTTTCACAGTGAACCTAGAGCTGAGCTATGACTCCAGCTCTGTGTGTGGCTGAAACGGGGAAGGAGTGGGGATTCTTACTTGGTGGAAGAGCAGAGTATAATAAAACTATAGTAAAACTGTAATAAAACTATAATAAAACTGCAGGGTCTAGTGTAGTCTAGGGGTGCAGACACCGCTCCCCCAGTCCCAGAGCCTTTGATGTAGTTCACTCCATTCTAAGGAAGTGCAGAATCAGTTGGTGGGTTGTGTGTGTGTGTGTGTGTGTGTGTGTGTCTGTTTAAGACAGCCACAGAGGCTCTCTGCTTCCTGTGCTTATTGCAAGATGTGACCCTCGGCTTGCTGCTCCAGCCCCGGCTGCCATGCCTCCTGCCACAATGGACTCTTATTCCCTGGAACTGTCAAACAATTGTAAGCTCAAATAAACTCTTCCTTTTAAAAAAAAGTGTTTAAGAGAGCGACAGAGACAGACAGAGAGAACTGGCCTTCCAAGGGTCAGACAGCTCCCAGGGCCAGTGTCTGAAGTGCACACGCCCTGCCACTGCCCGCTGACCCGCCATGGTCCTGGCCCTGCTCCTGTTCCTGTATTACTCTCTACAGCTGTCCCACCACACCCTCCAGTGTCAGAGATAAGAAGCCCCTCAGTGAGCTTGGCTTTGCTATCCCTGAGCTATGAATGCCAGGTTGCCACCAGGGCTGTGCCAGGCAGAGCAGGGGCCAAACTGGGATCTGAAGTAAGGAGTAAGGACTGAAAAGACTGAGGTCTCCCTCAGACGTCTGACCCATGGGCTTGGGCACACCACTGTAGCCCCTTGCTGGCATGGGCAGATTTACCCACACACCTCTGAGCAGGGAGTACAGTGACTTTGGTGGGGTGGTGACTTGCCCAGTAAACCTTACTGGGAAGCTGCTCAAGTGGCGTTTCTTAGGCAGTTGTTAGGGTGGCTTTCGAATCACTGGTCTTGGCTCTAGACCTCAGACCCCCAAGTGAGGGGTAGTCCTATTTCGTGACTTGCCAAACTCTCAGTCTGTTATGCAAAGAATGTGCTTCTCATAAGTATTTAGTTTACCCTTTGATGACTGTTTTGCCTCCTGACCTTTCTTTCTTTAATCTGATTTTACCTGTAAAAGAAACATTGCTAGGAAAATGGTCATCTCTCTGCTATCTTGTCGGAGTAATAGGCCTGTAGTTAGAGCTCCTCCACATGCACGCACCACATGCATACATACACGTACACACACATATGCATATCTACACAGGCATGCTGACACCTACACACTCACAGTCTCCTGATTGGGATAGTCACCCTGCTGTGCAAGCTACGGTGTGGGTAGTGATTACCCAAACCCCCAGCAAGTATCCCCAGGCCTCCTCCTCAGCCTTCCCTTAGGAATGCCCCCTGGTCCTTTGGAATCATCGACACTGTAACTGTGTGTGTGACAACCGGCCTGCGCAGCCCAGAGCACTGAGCACAGTGGGGTCTTTTCGTTACTTGGGGTGGCCAGTATTGGATAGGCAAGAGGCATGCAGACTAGAACTTGGTTTGAGGGTTGACTAGCCACAGAAAGACCAGTTTGATTTCCAGGACTGAGAACTGCTGAGAGGCTAAAGAGCAAGAGCCATAACTTCAGCGCTTCTGCCTGACTCGGCCTCAGCAGCCACTGCCATGGCTACACTCTGTGTGATGCACACGTGCCCACAGCGCATGTGCGTGTATATATGACTGGCCCTCGGGGCATGGCGATGTCAGCTGCCGGGTCATGTCTGTCCCCTGCTGTCTGGTTCCAACCTGCAAGGCAACACACAGCCATGCTCTTCCCAGTTGGCTTGGCTACTCCCAGGTTGGGGTGAGAGCCGAGCCCTCTCACCTCAGTGGTTTGCCATCTGCTCCCTCAGTTGCCTCAGGCCCTGGCACCCCTGTGGCACATCCGAACCCTTTAACGCTTGTCCTCTTCTTCCCAGAATAGCAGAAAATAGGGATGACCCAGAACCTGTGGTTGTTCTCTGCGTTCCTACAGTGCTTGCTGTTCGACTTCCTTCTGGCCAAGGGAAGCCTTTCTTGCTCAGTGTTAACTGCGGCTGTGCAGACCCACCCACGTTCTTGTCCCTCAGCATCCATGAGTGGTGCAAGGCCACCCCATCCTTGGCCCTCTGACCATGTATTTGGGACCAGCAGTTTTGCACAGGTTCACAACAGGATTCAGCAAATGGTGGCTCACGTTTCCTTAAAGTTTTATTAGAACCTAGCCACACCCATTTATTTGCACATTGTCTAAAAAGCCTAAAATATTTGCTAGCTGGCCATTCACAAAACAAGTTTGCCGACCTCTGGCTTAGAAGAGGCCTTTATCTTGATTTCACGTGCTTGGATCATGGCCAGAGGTCATGCTCATCATCCACTGTGCCAGGTGTGGAGACCTGGAAAACTGGTTCACAGTGATCTTTATTCAGTGAATGAGCACGTTCTAGAGAACATCAGAAGTAAAAGCCAGTTGTGCCAGGTCCTCTCTAGTCTCCATCACATTTTAGATAAGCATGTGACTCACAAGTCCAACAATTAGAGATGAACTTGGGGAAACGAAGGGTGAATTGTAGTGGATGCACAAGGCACAGTCATGCTGTGTAAGTTTGGAAACCTTGAGAGATAAGTCTGGGGATGCAACCTGCAGGCTAAGGTCCTGGGGAGGTTGACAATGGAAGATGAGTCAAGAGTGGTTCTAGGGTTGCCATGGCAACCGACCACCTAGAAGGTGACTCATGATGGAATGGTACACTTATGGCAGCGTGGTTGGCTCACACCCCTTGGCTTGCCCTTGTGAGGAAGGCATCCTACAGTACCCTGGGCACTTCTACCTGCCCTGAGCCCTCTCCCCAGCTCCTCCCTCCCACACCTTCCCTCCAATGGATACCCACCATTCACAGCCACAAGAATCCATGACTGGGGCCCTCACTCTCCAACAAAGCCAGGGAGGGAAGCAGCTCGGCACAGTGTGGGTGTTTGTGGAGTGATTGGGCCATATACAGGTGGCTGTGGCATCTCTGAACGAGATGAGCTTGTGGACCTGATCTGGACAGACAGTGGCCGTTCTACCCTGAGGTAACCATCTTTTCCAGCATTTCTGAGGCTTCTGCTGCTGCCTTCACAAGACCATGGAGACAAGACCCATAGTGTAGCTCAGGGTGGGAAGACTACAGGCTGGCCTGTTCTTACAGTTTTATTGGGACACCACCATGTTGGGTTATGTGCCTTCCACAGGTACTTTTGTGCTAGGCTGACCAAGTTGGATGGTTGTGCAATCTGTCCCGCAAAAACCAAGAGATTTACCTTGTAGCCCCTAAAGTTCACTGGTCTCTAGGTGATCTTGTTTGATTTTTGTTGCTGTGATAAAACACCCTAACAAAAATCAACTTAGGGCATGGGAAGGGATTCTTTGGCTTACACTTCCAGGTCACAGTCCATCCTTGAGAGAAGTCAGGGCAGGAACTCAACCAGGAGCTTGATGCAGAAATCATGGAGGATGCTGCTTGCTGGCTGGGCAGGCTCCTTTAACTAGTGCCCTAAGACCCAGGACCAACCTGGCCACCCCTAGAGAGCAGGGCCCTCCTACATCAATTAACAAGGTAGGCCCTCACAGACATACCCTCAGGCCAGTCTGAAGTGGGCATCTCTTCAACCAGGATTCCATTCTCATGTGGCTCTAGGCCACAGCAAGTTGATAGCTATAGCTAATTTAGGACACATTTAGCTGAAACCAATGTTTTGTGTCCTGGCCTAGGTTTAAGTGGGCTTCGAGGTCCCTTCCTTCTGCCCTTCCTCTCTGCCACCATCTCCACTGAGTTATCTCTCCTCTCAAGGTCTCCGTCAAGTTTGGACCTCTTCCATCCTGTCCATTTCTCCAAGCCCTGGGAGGGCCTGGCCCTCACTTCTCCTTGCCCCGCCTACTCTCACCTCCAGACCATTCCACCTGTACCCACTGGGTAGATGACATTCCAGGCTCATGGTATCTCAATGGGTCAAGAGTAATTTTAGAGTTACCATGACAATTGACTGCCTAGAAATAGTGACTCATAATTGGATGGCACACATATGGCAGAGTGGTTGGCCCACACTCTGTGGCCTACCCTTGTGAGAGAGTCAAGAGTCCGCCCTCACAGGACTCAAGAAAGGTCCTTCTTGTGTGATGATGGAACTGAGAGAGGCCCTGGCAACTTTGCTGCAGGAGGCAGTGAAACACACTCTTAGGCCATGTTTCTTCCTCGTCCATGAAGCTGATCTCTGGTGCCCACAGAATCCCATAGAACCAAGGGTGCAGAGGTTCCTGGGTCCTGAGCTAGAGGCAATGCCAAGCCATAGAGATGGGGGGTAGTTGTTTCTGGCCATGCTTAGCACAACTCTGACTTGGAAAGCCGCCTCAGAGGGCTTCCCCCAGCTCTGTGTATGCCTCAGTGGACACAGGGATACAGAGGGCAGGGTGTGAAGCCAAGGCTGCTATGGAGGTCACCGGCTCCCTAGCTTTAACAAGGTCTTGATTCCACACCAAGCACTCTCTACCACCAGAGCTTGAAATCAAGACTGTGGCTGGTAGCACAGACACACAATCCTGGATATTTAAGATGCCGAGTTAGGACAGTTGCAAGTTCAAGGCTGGCCTAGCCAGGTTATCAAGACCCTGTGTCAAAAATGAAAAGCTTAGGAAAACGCTTGGAATATAGCCCAGTGGTAGAGTACCTGCTTAGAATACACAGGGCTTTAAGTTCAATCCTCTGTAGCACCAAGACAGGATGTGACTTGACCACAGTATAACCGTATCGAGTACCATGTTTCCACAAAGATCTTTCTGCTGTAGGTAAACTTCTAGGTGGCCCAGCCACGCTGAAGACATCATCTCATAGGGTCCCTTCCCAACCAAGAGGGAGATAGCTTATGTTGGTTCCCTGCCGGCCCACCTTCCTGGCCCCACATTCCCTGAATGGGAGGCCTAGTACTCTCTGGTCCCCAGGTGTTCCCGAGTCTGGCAGTCTGCAGCGTCCCCACACGTCCCCCCCACACGTCCCCCCCCANCAGTGTATATCCAAACTTATTCACATGATGACTTGCAGAGTTTCGTAATCAGCAAGGGGACTGGCCCAATCAGTACCTAAGCATTTTCTTTGTTTATTTAATACTGTTCCATTGGCTAAAACAAATCACATTGCCAAGCCCAATAAAAGAGTGAATGCTAGGAATTACAAGGAAAGGTAACTGGATACAGTATGAGCATGGTTTGAGCTGAACTTTGCAATGTATCTTAACTATTAACCATGATTATTTTATATCCAAATAGTACCAGTTGGATTGGGTTTATTGAGTCGTCAGTGCTTATTAGTAAGCAAAAACAGAAGCTGTCTTTGTGTTCAAGGTTCAGTAAGGCAAATTTTTGATGGATTTCATCATCAACAAATTTGACAATGACAAGTTGTGCTATTTGGACATTCAATGATATAAACAATATCTGAGGCTAGATTCTCTATAAAGACGTTGTTTAGCTGACAACTTTAGAAACTGAGAGTGTAATATTGGGGATTCTTGTCCATTCAGCCCCTGGGGAGGGCCTGCTTGGCTGAATCACCATATGGTGGATGTTAGGGAGGCTGGACGATCTCTCTCTCTCTCTCTCTCTCTCTCTCTCTGATCAATCCTCTTGCAAAACCTGAGATCTCATTAGAACTAATTCCTAATAAGAGTTGCAACATCCGGAGTCTGAACTTGGCTTACATTTTTTAAATTAATTTTTATTTTTTTCTGTATGTGTATGAATGTACTGTCTGCATGCAAGTTTGTGTCGTGCAATGCCGTGGAGGTCAGAAGAGTGTCTTGGATTCCCCTGGAACTGGAGTTCTCCTGGAATTGGAGTTACAGACGGTTCTCAGCTGCCATGTGGGTGCTGGGGATCGAACCCGGGTCCTCTGCAAAAGCAGTCGGTGCTCTTAACCACTAGGCTATCTCCCCAGCCCCATGAGGTGTCTTCTTAGTCACTCTACACTTTAAATATTGAGGTGGGGTCCAACCCTGGAGTTCCCTGTTCTAGCTAGCCAGCTTTCTGTGGAGATGCTGCTGCCCACCTCCTGTGCACTGCGATAGCAGATGGGCTGCCCTGCTTTTTCTGTGGGTTCTGGGGATCTGAGCTCTGGCTCTACTGCTTGAGGGCCATCTCCCTTTCCTCCCATCCCCCAGGTGCAGAGAGCACATTTATTGAGAGTGAGATCCAGGAGTCCAAATGGTCTGTTGTTTTTCCTGATCCAAAGCTCATCCTCTTCTAGCCCACCAGCAGAGGGGTCTGGGACAGGAGGACCAGGAGAGATCCTCTCTCTAGACCCAGTTCCCCACCTCCCTTAGCAGATGCAGGAGATGAAACTAGGGAGGAAAGAGGTGGCGTGGAGTTAGGCCTCTTCCCTACCAGGCTGTTGAGACTCAAGGGTGAAACATCGTCTTCTCCCTAAAGAGTGTGGACAACACAGGTGGTCATCTGTGAGTTAGCCCCACAACTACCTGCAGGTTGGAGGATGAACCTTGCCCCTTCCATGCCCATCTGAATTGGGACTCTCCCAGGGGTCTTAAGAAAAGCCTTGTTGATGGCTCCAGTCCAGTCGGGTAAGGGCCTGCTGAAAAGTTGCTGAGGCCTCTGGGCTGAGTGTAACACAGTCCCCGTGCTGAGCTTCTGTCCATACAAGGATCCCCTCCCTAGGGTGACCTCGAGGTGTGTCTATCAGACATGACTCTCCCGGAGAACAGAGGGGAGGCTAGCTTTGGTGTCCTCATCTGCAGGTTGGTATTGGCTTGAGGCTCACTCTAGAGTCTGTACCATTTGGGCCCTCTGTCTAACCCCTCTAACTAGAGGCCTGATCAGCAACTGCTGTGTGTCTCAGGCTGACCCAACACATTGAATGTGGTGCCTACCCCCTCAGCCCACCTCTCCACCCAGGCCATGGGGTTGATGGCCCCTTTCTCTTTGTGACAATATAGCCATAGAGACAGAGGGGCATTTCATTCTGTGCCAAGGTTCCATGCTGCATCACCTCAGGCTGCTGAGACATTGGTGTGTGGAGTCTTGTGCTCCTCATTAACCCTGCCCCTGCTCCTGCACCCCAGCTTACCCAGCCTCCTGTTTTTCTTTCCATCCATTAGGCAATACTGAATGCTCCACAATCTGCAGAGGTCTCCTAGCAACCTTCCTTAGGAATTCTGTCTGGACCTGATTAGAAAACTGGAGCTGAGGGCCTGAGATTGATGACTTTGCCTTGGGAATCGGCAAAAAGGTGAAACCAAAGGCCAACATGGGTCAGAAGGTTACAGGAGGGATCAAGACTGTGGACATGCGGGATCCCGCGTACCGACCCCTGAAGCAGGAGCTCCAGGGTCTGGATTATTGCAAGCCCACCCGGCTGGACCTGCTGCTTGATATGCCCCCAGTGTCCTATGATGTCCAGCTGCTCCACTCTTGGAACAACAATGACCGCTCGCTCAATGTCTTCGTGAAGGAAGATGACAAGCTGATCTTTCACCGGCATCCGGTGGCCCAGAGCACAGATGCTATCAGGGGCAAAGTTGGGTACACACGCGGGCTGCATGTATGGCAGATCACGTGGGCCATGAGACAACGGGGCACGCACGCCGTGGTGGGAGTGGCCACGGCAGATGCCCCTCTGCACTCTGTTGGGTATACAACCCTTGTAGGGAATAACCATGAGTCATGGGGCTGGGACTTGGGGCGCAACCGGCTCTACCATGATGGCAAGAACCAGCCAAGTAAAACATACCCAGCCTTCCTGGAGCCAGATGAGACATTCATTGTTCCTGACTCCTTTCTTGTGGCCCTGGACATGGATGATGGGACCCTGAGTTTCATCGTGGATGGACAATATATGGGAGTGGCTTTTCGGGGACTCAAGGGTAAAAAACTATATCCTGTAGTGAGTGCCGTCTGGGGCCACTGTGAGATCCGCATGCGCTACTTGAACGGACTTGATCGTAAGTGTCCCTTGCATTGTCTAAGGCACTGTCCTCTAAACATCCCAGTGTTTTTTGGCTAGGTTTGCACCAAAAGTTTGAGTTTGTGGAGTCATTGGATTTAACGTCTAAGCAGAGTTCCATCCCAGCGTTTGGAGACCCTTGGAGGCCACTCTTGCCTGTATTTAGTTCAATGAGAAATTCTAGCCAGAGCCTACTGTATACTTCACAATACTTCATGAATTGATAGAGGATGGATGGATGGATGGATGGATGGATGGATGGATGGATGGATGGATGGATAGATAGATTCTGGAGTGAGCGGTTTAATGGCTGGATAGATGGAATGAGTGGTTGGATAGATGAATAGATGATGGAGCAAGCGGATGGATGGATGATAGTGACTGGTTAGATGAATGGATAGATGGAAGATGAAGTGAGTGGGTGGATGGAATCAATAAGATGGAGGAGTGAGTGCTCTTTGTTTCTCTCTGATTGACAAGACTTCCAGTCTTACTCTGTGGATAACCATATTCTAGTATAGTATACAGTGTATTAATGTTGCTGAGCTGAGCTTTGCAGCCTTGGGAATGCTGTGGCCTCTTGGCTAAGTGAAAGCCAATGAATGACCTTTTCAATCATGACAGAGATACTGAGTCGTTCTCTCCTGATTTTAGATGTTCTTTTATCCCACGCAGTCTTGAGAAGGGCTTGCCCAGTCACAATACGGGAACACTGTCAGGGGAAGGATGTGCTGAGTCAGCAGTGACTTCTGTCTGTCCTTTTAGAAAGAGACAAGGCCTTTCTCAGACTGTGTGGAAACAGCTTGTGTGCAGTGGCCCTGTGCTGGTGACTGTTGCAGGGTCCATGGTTGCCCAGCTTGGGCGAGAATGGAGAGCTGTGTTAACAAGAGTCCAGAACTATCCTCCCCCATGGTAGGCCCTCATCTTGTCAGCTCAGTGTCTGCAGGGATCTCTCCTACTACCTGTATTCCATTTCTGGAAGAGGGTTAGCGCAAAAGCTCTCCCTGACTACAGGCTGTTTTTAAGGTCGGCTTTGGTCAGACACTCCAAGTTCCAACCCCAGCCTGTGGTTAGTGACAGGTGTGGCTCCCATCGAGGTCGGGAGCACAGACCTTTACTGTCTTGAAGCCTCTAACCCTGCAGGTTCTCCCAGCCTTCTCCACACCCCAACCCCGCTTAAATCAGTTTTCTGAAAACACTGAAATGTCCAGAGTAGTCGGGCACATGTACACTAACTCCTAAACCTTCTCCATCCTCTGTTCACGCTTTGCCTGGGCAATGACAAGGAGCCGATAGCCAGGTGGGGGCATCTGCCGTGCAGAGTCCCTGGCTGCTCCCTTCCCTTGTGCAGCCCAGCGCCGGAGCAGGGTGTTCCGAGCAGGTGCTGCCAGGTGTGCATCCAGAGGACCTCCCCGGGAAGTCATCTGAGACCTGGGCCAGGGAACCAGCAAAGCAAGTTCTGTGCGTCTCTCTCCCCGGGTGGCAGAAATAAGTGGTACAAGTCCACAGTGAGATTTGCCTGGAGCAAGCATGGGCAGGAATGGGTGGAGACTAGAACTCCCGAGCATGGGTTATCCCAGGCCTAGGGTCTCTGGGAAGTGACAGATTGGAGGCTTGCTCTATAGCTACTGTTGTCACCTGACCACTAAGCCTAGGCTTGTTAAGAATAGCCCAGTGCCAGGTATGGTGGTGCATGCCTTTAATCCCAGCACTCAAAAGGCAGAGGCAGGCAGATCACTACATTGTGCATTCAAGGCTACATAGTTCCAGGACAGCTGGAGCTACAGAACAACACCCTCTCAAAAAAAAGACAAAAAAAAAGTAGCCTAGCCTTGTTGCTGTGGGAACAGGTCAGTGATATTTTCATGAGCCCACAGCAGTCAGGAGGGACCTGTTGCAAGGCACCAACAGAGTTTCCACCAGTACCATCCTAGAGACCTAGACACATGTCCTTAGGTAGACAGAGCTCTGCTTAGTTCTATATTGGCTGTAAGGTCACATGTTGTGCCAGTCGCTGCTGTGACAAAATCCTTGACCAAAGTCACAGAGGGAAGAATTCATTTGTGTTCACAGTTTAGGGGCTACAGTCCATCATGGTGGGGAGGGTACGAGGAAGCTGCTCACAGTCGTTCACAGTCAGGAAGCAGAAAATGAACCACTTTCTCCTTTTTATTCAGTCCAGGACTCCAGCCCCACTGCAACAATCCACAGGGCTTGGGAGGAGATGTGAGCAGGGGCTCAGTACTTGGAAGCTGACTTCTCAGGGCAGTTGTCACATCAAGACACTTCTTGCTCAGTAACCTGAACATGCACCCCAACTCTCTCCAGCCAAACTGAATGCTGGGTAATGCCAAGGTGCTGGTCTTCTCATTTACCAGTGTCCTGGTCAGACATGGCTGACTTTGGAGGATGCAGATGGGAACATAGATAGATGTGGTCGTTCCCTGGGATACTGAGCAGAAAGAACATCTGAAGGTAACGTGGTATCATTTAGCCCCGCCGCAGGGGTAGGAGTAAGGGAAGATGGCGTGAGTCACCAGCCATCACCTGCATATACTGACACCTCAGAGTATTTATTGAAGGGCTACGCAAACCTTAGAAGAATCCCTTGACTGGTGGCAAGCAAGAATAGCTACCATAACAGTTGTCCAGGTGAGAGATGACAGGGCTTGAGCCTGGACAACAGCTGTAGGAATGGTGGGAGGCATCCAGATTCTGGAATGCACATCGTCAGTTGATTGTACATAAGATGACAAAGGGCAGCAGTGATGTGACTCGGTGTCTGGCAGGAGGGACTGCCATCAGGGAGATGGGAGGGTGGAGGGGGAGCAGGAAGGGTGGGAGTTAATATTGAGATAATATTGAGCACCTGTCTGACGTCCAGGTCGTTAATGACCTAGCCCTGGGTAGAGTGGCTTAATGCCTGATGGCTGAAGAGGAGGGATGCTGTACTGGTTTCCTGAGGTTGCCAGAGAAAATTACTACAAACGGTTGCCTCAAACAACAGAAATGCATTCTGTCATAGTTGAGGAGACCAGATGTCCGAGATCAATCTGTCAGCAGGGTCAGCCCTCACTGACGCTCCAGGGAGGAATCGGTTCCCTGCCACCAGCAGCCCTGGCTGGCGTTTCTTTGCTGGTAGCTGTGTCACTTCCTGCCTCTCTCTGTGCCTGGCTAATTCCCTGTGGGCTTCTCTATGACCTCCTCTCGGTCCCCACTTGATGATGGCTTCTTGTTCTTCTGTGTAAGCAGGGCTCGGAGGACACCAGTCACACTGCCCTGCCAGGATTGTCTTCTGGAGGTGACAGGCCATCAAGGAAAGGGGTTGTTTTTAGATCCTCCCCCCAGAAAGGCTGGCCCTATGAAGACAGCAAGTTCTTAGAGTTGAGAGGACAGGGACACAGTGTCCCATATCACCTGGAGAGAGCTCGAGCACCCTTCCCTGGGGGACAAGGACAAAGAGTTGAGGTTTCCTAGTTCTTCTTGTGAGAGCTACTATAGAAAGAATAAACGTGTACATCCAAAGATGGTCACTCCCATTTAGGATATGCTAGAATATTTCTGTGACTATTTTGACTACCAGTTGCTCACAAGAGTGAGCGCCAGGCCAGGCCAGCCACAGATGAGGGTTAGCAACTTGACCGTCACTGAACCAGAGTCCCATTTTGATGTGACAGTTTTTCCTTGACCTCACAGGCTAGACATGTCTAGGTACACAGCAAGGCACACAGCATGTGCACTTTTCTATCATTTTCCTGTGTGTGTGTGTGTGTGTGTGTGTGTGTGCGCACATATGTGTATGTGCGTACATGTGCACATGGATGTGGAGATTAACCTTGGGCGCTGTCTGCCTTGTTTTGAGACAGGATCTTGCTGGGACCCAGGGCTCTCCAGCTTGGCTAAACTGGCTGGCCAGTGAGCATCAGGGATCTGCATGTCTCTGCCTCCCCAGTACTGGAGTCACACGTGCATGCCACCACATCTGGCTTTTTTATGTGGGTTCTGGGGACTGAGCTTAAGTCTTTATCCTTACATGGCAAGCACTTTATAAATTGCAATTAGCATCAGAATATTCCCTACCTTAAAAGAAACCTACAGAAATCAGCAGTTTTCATTTTCTCCCAGATGGAGAAGTCTGTCTTCAATAGGTAAGGTTTGTAATGTTATTTACTTATTTGGTTCTAGGTCTGAACCCAACTCAGAGCCATGTACATGCTAAGCACACAGTATACTGCTGTGCTATGTCCCCAGCCCTTCTGTTTGGAGACACATGGTGAATATTGCATAACTTAAAATAAGAACCCATTTTTGGTGCTGGGAAGATGTCGAGGCCAGTAAAGTGCTTGTTTTGCGAGAACAAGGATCAGAGTTCAATCCCCAGAAAGTACTTTCTCTTAAGCTACATGTAATAACTTGTACTTAAAATCCCAGCTCTAAGAAGGTGGAGACCAAGGCAGATCTCAGAGGCGACAGCCAGCCAGCCTGGCCCACTTGGCAAATCCCAAGACATTGAGAGCCCCTGTCTCAGAAACAAAACAGAACCAATAAGGTGGCTGTTGTGTCCAAGGAGTGATAGGTAGGTTGTCCTTTGACCTCCAGATTCACACACACACTATATGCATGTGCCCCCCACATGCACACACATGAACACATACACATATAAACACGCACCCACACAAATTTTTAAAGAGCCCAGTTCTTCAGTAGAATGGGATTTTTTGCCACCCCCCCCCTTTCCTTCTTTTGTGGCTCTGGACATTTTTTCCCTCACTAAAGAAGCTCAACTTGAGGGGAACTGTGGCCTCACCCATAGTGCGTTTGTTTCTGCTCTGTCCATCCTCAGAAGCCAGGGGAGCACCAAGCAGTTCCAGATGTGTACGCTTGTGTCTGGTCCATCAGAGAGGAGAGGGGTGCTCTGGGAGTGCTAGTCAGCAGAGTCCACCCCCACCCCAGCAGCCTCTGGGTCTTCATGAGCCTAGGAGAAACAACTTTCAGACTCCCGATAGGCGCGGTGGCGCACGCCTTTAGTCCCAGCCCTTGGGAGGCAGCGGCAGGTGTATCTCTGTGAGTTCAAGGCCAGCCTGGAGCCTGGTCTACATAGTGAATTCCAGTCTAGCTGTGGCTATAGGGAGACCCTATCTCAAAAAAACAAAAAAAAAAATTCTCTGATGTGCCAGCTGACTGTGTGGCCTGCCTCCTCTGTGGGAAGACGGGCCTAGGCACTCGGCAGACAGAAGAGAGGAGCCTCGGAGGCTGCCATAGGAAGCCACTCTTTAATCTAGATGCCTGAGGCAGCTCTGCCCTGAGTTCCCTGGCTAGGAAACTTCCCGTGGTGCGGGAGGTACCCTGAGTGTCTTTGGGATCCCAGCTATAGCTGGGCTGGCATTTCCAGCTTCCTTCTCAGCCAGAGGGAGCCCAAGGACCTGGGCGCTTCCTCCAGCTCTGACCTGCTTGTTGGAATGACCCGAACACCCTGTTCGGCCATGTGGCCAGGTGGCTTCTTGGCTCTGCCACCTGTTACATGTCACTCTGGGCCAGTGTTTCTCTCTCTCTTTACATTTTAATTTATTCGTGTGTGTGTGTGTGTGTGTGTGTGTGTGTGTGTGTGTGTGTGTGTACACATGTGAAAGTCAAGGGACAACTTTCTCCTTCCAGCCTGGGATTGCACTCAGGTTGTTGGGCTTGGTGGCAGGTGCTTTTACCCACTGGGGCAGCATTTCTTATGTCTTAGCGGACAGCACAGTGTGGTGGCTCAAAACATGGATGCTGAACACAGGGTGCCTAGACTTGGATCTCAGCATGGTGTATTTGGTACCTTTTCTGTGCCTCAGTGTCCCCTCCTGTAAATGGAGGCAAGAATGAAAGGCTCCTGAAAGCAGAAACTGACTAGCACAGAAGGACCCCCTCTTCCAGAGCCCATGTGGGGTCCTGTGATGGGGTGGCAGAGTGCTTAAGAGAGCTGGCCCCCCACTTGCCCTAGAGCCACACACACTGAAGGTATCATTCATCCCAGACGGGGCAGAGTGATCCCACATCCCACATCCCAGGAGCAGCTTGCTCTGGTCCCAGCCTGTCTCTTCCAGCAGAGCAAGCCTGCACGAGTCCTTTAGAGTCTTCCCCTCAGTTCCCTTTCCTATAAAATGAGGATGAGGCCCATACTTGCTTTTCTGTGGTTTCTTCATCACAAATGATAGCTGGTGGGGATGAATGAGTCAGTGTTGGCAGAGGTTTTCTGAACTCCTCTGGCCCAGCCTAGCTTTTCCATATTCTGTTACTACTCATTCAGAATTTAAAAATCACATTTGCTAATTATCTGCTTGTTAATGATCTATCCAAATCAGCCAGTGTGGTGGTGCATGTTTTTAATCCCAGCACTTGGGCGACAGAAGCAGGCATATCTCTGTGAGTTCAAGGCCAGCCTGGTCTACAGAGTGAGTTCCAGGACAGCCAGAGCTACAAAAAGACACACATACAAAAACTATCCAAATCAATGCTAACCTTGTACATGTCTGCTCTAGAACCTTCCAAAGCTTTGCTCAAGTTCTCGTTTTCTCTCTTCTGGTTTCCACAGCTGAGCCCCTGCCGCTCATGGACCTGTGCCGGCGTTCGGTGCGTCTGGCCCTAGGGAAGGAGCGCCTGGGTGCTATCCCAGCACTGCCACTACCTGCCTCCCTCAAGGCCTACCTCCTCTACCAGTGACCCACGCCAAAGGACCACCACACAGTAGCCACCTGGTGCCAATTCACTGAGCCATCGGGGGCCGGCGACCCCTGCGCGTGGGATGGATGCCCACCCTCAGCCATGGGCAGACACGCCCTCTTTCTCCTCATCCTTCCAGCTGCTTATGCCGACTGGACATATGCCAACAGGACTTCTCTCCTCCCTCCCCGACACTGGCTGGAGCAGCAGCATCCGTACCCCTCCCTGAACCAGACACAGAGAATAAACTATGAAAGCCTGTCGGGCGCCTGTCTGCTCTCAGGTGGGGTGGGCTGCTCCTCCCACCGTGCAATCTACAGCCACCTGGGGGTCCCGGGTGGTGAGAGTGGTGGGCGAGATGCCAGGGCTCGAGGGCAGACTGCAAGAGCAGGAAGGGCCAGGACCAGGCGCACAGAGGAAGCTCAGGGTGTTGTGCACCATAGATCCTGAGGTAGAACTGCAAGTTGGACCTCCCTTGGGCCAATGAGTGCCAGGCTCGATGCCGGCTGTCGGTGCTCCATACCCTGTATTTATTCTTTAAACAGTAACAAAGGCCATTTATTTATTCCATTTAGAAAGGAAACCTTGTTGGGTCAACTCTCTTGGGCGTGTTCTGTTGCTTTCCCCCACCCACCACCTCCTTGGGATGTGTGTGCCACACCTGTCCTCCTCCTTGGATGTGCCTGCAGCATATGAGCTGGCACGCGCAGGCACAAAGTGTCTGTGTGTATATCCCTTGCCCCACTTTCTAACGGGCTCTGTGCCGAGCACCAGGCCCCTTGGAGAATTAGCCTTACGTGCAATATGAATAACTTAAGGTTCCAGATAGGGCGTGCAAATCCCCGTGTCCCCAGGTAGCCGATTCCCTTGGGTGTTCATACATCTTTGCAAGGTTTAGATTTCTCTGGTCTCCCATTAGTGTTAGGTGTGGGTTTGATTTTGCACCCAATCTTCTAGCTGAGATTCCCCATTGCTGTCCTCAGAATGCAGAAGACCATTGGGCCAGACAGCAGTGAGCAGGGTCTACAGCCCTGGGAGGTCACGGGCAGGGCGGATAGGACGACCCAAAGCAGAGTGGCGGGCGCCTCAGAGCCCACACTCCACCTAGGCTTGAGAATCCTTCCCTAAGCTCAGAAGAAGGATGCGGGACAGCCAGTGGGAGATGAAGGCCTGTCGTCGCAGTTCCCTTCAGACATCCCAGCACCTGCCCCTGATCCCCAGGTTGGGAATGGGGCCCAGTTAATAGAGTACTTGCCTACCCTGCTGGAAGTTCCAGCACTGCATATAATCTGGTGTGGTGACACTTCTATAATCCTAGCCCTCAGGAGCTGGAGGCTGGAGGATCAGGAGTTCAAGGTCATCCTCAGCTACATAGTGAGTTGGAGGCAGCCTGGGCCACATGAGACCTTGTCTCAAAAGAAAAAAGAAAGAAAAGAAATCAACTCCCTTAGAGTCTGAGTTCTGTTCATTTCTGCACAGGTACAATAGATGAACTTTATTTGTTGAAAATGTTTAATATATATACATATATATTTGTCCGTAAGAATTATGTTTTAAGCAGCTGCTGTAGGGTACCTTTTTTAAAAAAATCTTCCAGTAGTGTTTTTTTAAAGCACAAAATTGGTGCCAAGACTAGATGAGGAATGTAAATTATCCCCTTCATATTTTGAGGGTCTTTTTCTTTTCAGGGCAAGGGGCCTTGTCAGACTCTGTAAGGTTTCACTTGCCACCGTGTCAGAGTCGGTCACATTCACTTATACAGATCTCAACTTGTCTGTGACCCAGCTCTCTGCCACAGATGCTAGTGAATCGCTGGGCTCTCCACATCCCCCACCCTCTGTCACCCAGGGACTCTCCATCCCTCCCTGCTTTCTGTCTGCCTAAAGCCTTGAGGACTGTATAGTTTTGAAACCTCTGTTCTATTCTATTTTATGATGATTCATAATAGCAACCTAATAAAGAAAATTTGTTAAAACCATTTTTGAGTTCCTCTGTTCTTTAGGGGAGGATGGGAGGTGTGGCACAGCCTTCCACCATCCAGCCAGCAACAGTTCTGCTGTCGACTTCCTTGCCGCTCCTTGGCCTGGTCTGAGAGACGCCAGCTAGGGGGCCCTCCTGGAGAAGGAGAATCCTGGAGGGATCATCCTAGGATACACTTCAGTCTTGCAGAAAGTTTGTGACCCTGGCAGCCCACTAACCCTAATGATGATTCTCTGCATGCTGATCAGTCATTCTTCTCATTGCCTTGTTAAAAAGCTCAGATTGAGAACTGGGGAGATAGCTCAGCCTGTCAAGTGCCGTCACACAACCAGATCTCCAGTACCCAGGTAAAAATCTGGGTGTGGTGGTGCACATCCCTCACTGGGGAGGCAGAGATAAGCTGATCCCTGGAGCCTGCTGGCCCAGCTAGTCTTGCAAAATCAATGAGTTCCAGGTTCAGGGAGTGACCATGTCTCAAAAAATATAATGGAGAGTGACTAAAAAACATCTGGTATTAACCTCTGGCCAGTGGCAACTCTGTAAGTATACACGTATGTGTGCACACATACACGCATATATTTGGGGGAAAAAACTCAAATTAACTGCAGCCTTGTTAGGAGCAGAACAGGAACTAGGTGGCCTCTGAGTCCAGGCTCAGCATGCAGCGGGAGAAGCAGACCTTTCACCCTTGCATCCCCAGCATCATGATGCTGAAGGAGCCTTGCCCAGGGAATCCAGTCCACCAACTGCTGTAGGCAGAGAGGACAGGAAATTCTGGGTTATTTAGAAGATAGATGAGCGATACTGTGAGCAGTTGAGAAATTCACTAAGTACAATCACATGTCAAGACTAGTTTCCAGAGAACCAGTAAGAACTGATGTAGCTCAGTGTGGGGATTTTTCATCTGATGGGTGTGTCAGATTCTGGGGGTGTCATGGGAAATGCCTGGTTTGAGGGCCCAAGATCCTCAACCTGTCCCTTTCTGAGAGTTTCCTAACTGGTTTTTCTTAGATTCCTGTGTTGTTTAAAAAATGCAAGTTCCCAGGGTGGTGATGAGCCTCAAATGCACCAAGTCCTAGGTTAAGTCCCAAGCACTACATAAAACCTGGCATGGGCCAGCAAGGTGGCTCAGTGGGTAAAGGCACTTGCTGCCAAGCCTGAAGGCTGAGTTCAATCCTCAGGACCCATATGGTAGAAAAACTGACTCCCGGGGCTGGAGAGATGGCTCAACGGTTAAAAGCACTGACTGCTCTTGCAGAGGACCCAGGTTTGATTTCCAGCACCCACATGGCAGCTAAGAACTGCCTCTAAGCTGGGCATGGTGGTGCACACCTTTAATCTTAGCACTTAGGAGGCAGAGGCAGGTAGATCTCTGTAAGTTCAAGGCCAGCCTGGTCTACAGAGTGAGTTCCGGGCCAGCTGGGGTGGGGGGGGGGCTATAGGGAGACCCTGTCTCAAAAAAAAAAAAAAGAAAAGAAAAACTGACTCCTCAATTTATCCTCTGACTTTGAATGCTCACCATGGTTTGTGCCTGTACACACATACACACACACACACACACACACACACCATAATAGATGTAGATAATAACAAGTGATGACACATCTGTAATATCTCTAGGTAGAGGTAAGATCAGGAACTCAAGTTCATCCTTGGCTACATAGTGATTTAGTGGCTAGCGTGGGTTACATGAGACCCTCATCTCAAAAATAAAATTTAAATAAAACTCTTCAAAATGCAAATTTGGGGTCCCATCCCTCCCCCCTGAACCCTTCCCCTATGGACCCAATGATTTCTGGGGTCCAGCCCAGGGACCTACACTTCCCATACTCCTAAGGTCACCTTGCGTGGAGTCAGGCAGCACACACTTCATCTTCCTCTTGCAAAGTTGCTGGGTAAAGGGAATCAGCTGGTGTGGATGCAGTTTGGCCTGAGGGACCAGCACATTGAATCTGGAGTCACTCTGAGGTTCGTACATTGGCCTGGTCACCTTGAACGAGCCTCTGTAAAATGTGAAATGCCACGGATATAACGGGGCCATGAGGCTCCCAGACCAGGGTCCAGCTTCTCTCTAAGTGTGCCACCAAGTGCGAGCATTGAAAGATGGCACTTCCTGAATTGGGGCTTGGCTTTGGGGACCAAACCATTCCTGAACCAACCTCCTAATCTGTCTTCCCAGGTAATCTCTGCAGATCAAGGTGGATAGAGGGGAAAGGAGCCGCCCCAGATGTGGGCAGAGGAATGGGGGTGGGTCTAGAGTTATTTTTAGGCTGGAGTTCATGTCTGGGTTGCAGTTGGAACTCTGGCGTCCTTTGAAGGGATGGTAAGGGAGGAGAGGGGTCAGGCATGGGGTGGGGAGGCACTGGCAAAATAAGGGTCTTTGTGCTGCTGGGAGGCTTCTGGGGGAGCCGGGCTTTGTGCTGAAGGGAACAGTATTAATAAAACCATCTGTGCAGACTTGGCCCATGTGGTTGTAATTAATCCCCTGCCTTCGAGCAGGTAGCCGGCTCTCCAGCTTGGCCATAGATGGGAAGACGCCTCTGTCTCCGTCCTCCGCAGCAGCCTCCCTCCCGCTCCTCCACGGGATGAGGAATGTGGGCTTTGCTGAACCATAAACTATGCTGGGGAAGTGGGGAGGGGGCCGAAGACAGAGCAATTAGTTCATGCTCCAGTCCAGACACCCAAACATGGTCGGGTTCCAGCTGCAAGGAATATTTGAAATAAATGTGCTGTGCAGGGCCAGGAGTTTGCTGTGTTTTCTGCACAGGGCCATGGCAACCAGGGAGGAAATCATGAGCTCGGATCGGGCTGGAGGATCAACAAATGATGTCCTGGCCCAGCAAACCGGAGGAAGCGGCTCATGGCTCTCCTAGGGCTTCCCAGGACTCAGCTGTGGGAAGCCAGGACGCTGCCTGGCCATCCTTCTAGTGTGCTCAGACCCTGTGGTCCTCTTTTGGACTCAGATTTTTCTTTTTGGGTAGGAGATGTTCTCAGCTGAATAGCCCAGGCCGATGACAGCTGTTAGGTGGTAGTGGCCCTGACCTCTGAGCTGACCCTGGGTATGTCTTCCTACCCAGCCCAGCTGCAACCCTTCTGGGTCTACTTTGTAGGCAGAAGGGCCTCTTCCAGCTCCCTTCCTTCCCTGGTATCTGATGGTGGACTTGGAGCTCTCAGGACGTGGCTTACAAATACCATGAATAATGGGACCTGGCTGAGTGTATCATCTGCAGGTCATAGATGCCCCTTGCGTTTGAATCACCTGGAGAACTTAAGGGAAAACTACAATCCCATACTGCTATGTCATAGCTGGGGAGTCTAGTAACTCTGATAACATTGCTCCAGGGTTCCCTGTGGTTGAAGAATTCTGTACAGTTTCAATTATGCATGGTCTTTCAGTGACTTGCAGCATCCTGAGACACAGAAGAGCTGGGTGACCCCTAGTGCAGAAGCTGCCACGGGGAAGATTCGACCAGCTCTGTCTGCTTTGGTCTCAGCATCCACCAGAGCCATGCAGAGCTGGGGTTCAAGACAATGCCAGCACCCACCCATGCACAAACATCTGGTCTTTGCAATACACTAAATAGGCCCACAGACATGCACAGAGGCTGTAGAATTCTTTCCAAGGGCTTGGTGATGTCATCGGGTCTCCAGACCACTGCTGGGCAAGATCTGAGTATCAGGACTGTCCCCTCAGCTGTCGCCCTTTTATGCACAATGAAACTGCAAGTCATATGATGTCAAAGTCACCATTTTAAAGTGCACTTGTCACACTCCCCAACATTGGGCAGTCACCTCATCTCATTCTAAACTCTTCATCATCCCCAATGGGGGGCCCCACCACTTGGCCACTCTTCCATCTCCCCTCGCCCTCAGCTCCTGGCAAACACGAATCTCCTTTCTCCCTTTGTGCTTTTAGTCAGAACAATCATGACACCACTGGACTTCTCCTCTCTCTCTCTCTCTCTCTCTCTCTCTCTCTCTCTCTCTCTCCTTCCAATTGGCTGCGAAGAGGATTTTCTCCTCCTCACCCTCTCCTCCATTATATCTTTTCATTTCCTCATTTGTCAGAAGGGAGAATATTTCCTCTTAGGGTGGTTTCAGGATTGGTGAGCCAATGTCTGCAGAGCGCTCAGAACACATCTAAGCCATAGATCTATGTGGGATTCCTGGGGGTAGGATGGGAATCACACAACCAGGGAGGTTGTGTGATTCCCATCCTACCCCCAGGAATCCCACATGTATGTGTCCTGAATTTGCCAAAGCTAGCCCTTTCCTGAAAGGTACCTTGCATAGGCTATGGCCAGGACCCAGGAGGCTCTGCCTCTCTGGATAGAAAACATCCTGTTTTTACAAATTGGTCTGAGAGCCAAGAGTAGCAAAGGGCGGGGCAGAAAGCTGCGTGGCCTTGCTTAGCATCTCTGATCCCAGGTTCTACATCACACTCATTTCTCAAGGCTGTGTGACAAAGTTGTCACACATTGGGTGGCTGAAAATACCACATACATATTCTTCCACAGTGGCGGAAGGCCAGAAATCCAATACCGAGGTGTGAGCAGGGCTGTTTGAGGTTCTAGGGGAGGCACCTCCTGACCACTTCCAGATGCAAGAGCTCCAGGTGTTCCTTGGTTTCCCATGGCTACCTGTCTGGTGTGGTGTGGTGTGGTGTGGTATGGTGTGTGTGTGTGTGTGTGTGTGTGTGTGTAGGTGCACATGTGTTTGTGGGCACATATGCCCATGTATGTGTATCTGCATGGGGGTCAGAGGGCAACCTCAGCTACAGCCCCTCAGGCACTTTCTAGCTCGTTTTCTTTTAGGTGGGGTCTCTTACTAGCTCAGTAAGTAGGCTAGATTGAATAACCAGCAAGCCCTAGAGATCCGTCTGTCTCTGCCTCCCCAGGGCTGAGATTACAAATGTGCATCATCACATCCAGCTTTTTAAAATGTGTGTTCTGAGGATCAAACTCAGGTCCTTGTAAGACAACTACTTTACCTTCCTCTGCTTTTATGCCTGTCTTCTTAGGACATTTGTCGCTGGATTTGGGGCCCAAGTGGATATTGTAGACTACCTAATCTCAAGTCCTTAGCCCAATGGCATCTGCTGAGACCCTTTTCCATATAATAGCACATTCATAAGTTATAGGCTCAGGACATGAGTGATATCTATCTTTTTTTTTTTTTTTTTTTGGTCTTTTTGAGACAGGGTCTCTCTTTTAGTCCCAGCTGGCCTGGAGCTCTCTATGGCTCAGGATGGCTTTGAACTCACAGAGATCTGCCTGCCTCTGCCTCCTAAGTGCTAGGATTAAAGGCATGCACCACTACCCCCGGCTTGAGTGATATCTTTCTAAAGCTACAACTCTTCAAAACAGAGTCCCTGAGGTGACCAAGAAGTCTTACAAAGACACAGCCGAGGCTGGCTCGTGGGGAATCCTGCCAGACAATCGGAGTTTTCAGCATTGTTAGTCACATGTCATCACCCTCCTGCCCTGGCCTCTTACCTGTAGTCACTCTTGTGATACAGGGTTTTGGGGCAACTGATCCATATTCTCAGGTAGGGTCTAAGGCAGGGTTGGGGCTATAGGGCCAGGCTCGGCCCAGAAACTTCTTAGTGCACACATGTGTGCACACTAACTTGGACTCTCACTATTTCTGTTCATCCACTCTAGTGCTTGGGTTCCAGGGTCTAGAAAAGTGGCCACAGCTCAACAGTCCCTGGAAGTAGAGGGTGAGCCTGAGATATCACACCTCAAGTGCCAAGTTCCCTACAGAGTGTCGAGGTCATGTCCCTCCATCTGACTTTGGGACAAAGAGGCCACGTCTCCCTGCAGCACCGCTCTGAGTTGATCCTACAAGGACATAGAATGTGAGTCCTGGGCTATTTATTGGGAGACTGAAGGCACAGCTGGGGCCAGGCCAATCTGGGGTGCCTAGTCTGCCAGCACAGTTCTCCTCTGTGCACATGGTTTGATTTACAGGAGACTGTGCATAGCTCCAACTGCAGACAGAGAACTATTTGAAGAGGCTGCCAGATGTTGTGTCTGAGCTGGGTTTTACAACTTGCTTACTGGTGAGCAGCCACCTCCCGCCAGAGTTCAGCTTGCCCCAGAGGGTTCAGGGCCCTGGCACCGACCCATGGGCCTTTGCTCAGCTGCCTGGAGGCTCCCTCCTGTTTCACAGAAGCCTGCTAGGGCCTCGAGGGGAGCCACACTGGGAACCTAGCTTCCAAAGCATCTCATCTTGATAAGTCTGACTTCAGGATATCGTTCAGAAACCTGAAAAATGTTCTAGGATGTTCTGTTTGAGCTTACTGCTGGGCCCCCTGGGAGGGGCAGAGTCCTTCACCTCCATTCCACAGCTTAAACACTTGGGTGTGACTTGGAACCCACTGGCAGTTCTTGCTCTCTCTCGTCCTTGATCGGGCATCCACTGGTAGATTTTGCTCTCGTCCTTGATCGGGCACCCACTGGCAGGTCTTGCTCTCTCTCGTCCTTGTTCCAGCACCCACTGGCAGGTCTTGCTCTCTCTTGTCCTTGTTCGGACACCCACTGGGAGGTCTTGCTCTCTCTCGTCCTTGTTCCGGCACCCACTGGCAGGTCTTGCTCTCTCTCGTCCTTGTTCGGGCATCCACTGGCAGTTCTTGCTCTCTCTCGTCCTTGATCGGGCATCCACTGGCAGGTCTTTCTCTCTCTCTCTCTCTCTCTCTCTCTCTCTCTCTCTCTCTCTCTCTTGTCCTTGTTCTGGCATCCTGGTC
Source organism: Rhizomys pruinosus (assembly GCA_009823505.1). NCBI lineage: Eukaryota > Metazoa > Chordata > Mammalia > Rodentia > Spalacidae > Rhizomys > Rhizomys pruinosus. The sequence goes on from VZQC01006857.1 coordinate 539,424, forward strand.
CCCCATTTCACTTTGGCCCCCTGACACCAGCATCTTAAAACGAACCATGAAAAGCCACAAAGGACCAAGGCTGGGATCATAGCTCTGCCAAGGACTTCTAGAAGGTTCTTAACCTTGTGAATAAAGACTAGTCCTGTAGAGAGGCACCAGAGTCCAACTTGAGGATGGAAATCACTGTATTAAGCCAGGCTAGCCCTAATTGGTGGACAGAATTTTCCCTAGCATGAGACTATCAGGGTTCACTGGAAGTTGGGGCTTGTTTCCTTAGCTCTCCCTACAGAGGAGGCTGCAGCGAGAGACACTTGACTCAAGGTTCATGATCACTTCCTGGGGCCACTTGGAAGAGTTTTCTCAGAAAGTTTGCTGTGGAGCAGAATGAACAGATGACAGGGAAAGGGGTGGGGAGGAAGAAGGAGGTTCATGATTAATCTTGTTGCCTATGAAAGCACACTTGTGTCCGTCCAGGAATCCTGGCTGAAGGCCGCCAAAGTGGACAGAGTGTTCAGTCCACTCCCAAAAGCACCAGCAATGTTTTGTGCGCCAGGAAGGAAAACACCCTTCGCCTGAGCGCTGGAATTTGGCTCTGCCTTTGAGAGACGCCTGAGAGAGCTCAGTCTGAGAGAAGAGATACTGAGGACTACGGGCTTTGGGGATCCCTGCTTCCTGGGGCACCAGAGGAGACCCTGCCTAGCCTGCATGATGGGGAGCCCTCGAAACTTCCCTTCTGCACCCCAACCCGGCCTATTTCCATTTTTCCTTTTGAAGCCTCTAGAGAACCAGAGAAAAGAAAGAAAAGTCCCAGGTGGTTCATCTCTCCCCAAACCCCGTGTTACCAGCCCAGAAATGATGGCAGAACTTATTTTCAGGTTGGCCCACAGCAGGGGCAATGCCACTGTGCAAGTTACAGAGGCCCAGACCCCCAGTGAAGAGTCTGGGGTTTGGATTCAGAACACCTATAGCTATGGACCTGTCAGCATCCCAGAGAACTTGACTATGCCTTCTTCAAGGCCTTCCAGCCAACCTTATCCCAGCACCAAGACCACAGGTAGTCCTAGTACAGGGCTGTGACCCAAAGCAAAGCCCACGCCTGCCTGTCCCCTATTATCACGCTATTTATTTATGGGACAGTGGGAAAGGGGTGCATTCCAGGAATGCCCACCCCTCCCAGACAGTCCCTCCCTCTGGCCCAACAGTTTCTCCTCTGGAAGCTGAGGGTCCCTCTTCGTGGATACTATCTGTAAGGATGAGTTGCAGGTGTCACGTCCTCCAAGTGAAGCCTTACAACAGCCCATACCAGACTCACCCTCAGAACATGCTGGTTACCTATGAGGACTCAGGAGTCTAGACCCAAATCAGAGGGCCCTGTCAGGGTAAGAGTAGAAGTGCTGTCAAAGACCCCAGCCTCCATCACCCCATTTGACAAACAGATCTTAACCCCCTTGTCTATGCTAGACACATATAGACACTGGACAGAGACTCGGAAAACTTGAGCCAGGGCTTCAGTGTGTGAACACATCCTGGCAGACATGGGGGATCGCCTACCAGGAGGGAATCATGGGCAATCAGGAAAGGGGTGCCCAGCAGTGGTTTTTAGAATGATCATTTGGCAGAGGAGGAAAGTGAGCCTAAATGTACATTCCTATCTATTTACTTATTTATTATTTATATATTTTTGCTCTTTTTGAGTCAGGGTCTCCTTTAGTCCCAGCTGGCCTGGAGCTCACTATGTAGACCAGGCTGGCCTTGAACTTATAGAGATCAGCCTGCCTCCGCCTCCTGAGTGCTGGGATTAAAGTTGTGTGCCACCATACCTGGCACATTCCTCTATAAAACTGGAGTGTCACTGGTTATCTTTGTGTAAGGTACCAGAATAGTATCTGACATACCGTGCCATTTAAGGGTTTGGTTGGTACATTATATCAATTATAATGTATAAATCAATTATAATGTATATAATAAAATTATATCAATAATAATAATATGATGATGATAGTGATAATGACGATGGTAATGATTTTCAGCTCACAATGTCCCTGCCTCCTACAGAAGCTTCTTTGCAGAAGCTTTAAACCCAGAACCTCAGGAGCCAGCGTGTCTCTGAGTCCTTCTCAGCCTGTTTGGTTTCTAGCTTTTCTGGGGTGAGCCCCCTCAGACCTGTGCAGGGTGGCCAGCCTGGACTCTTCTGGAAAGTGTTCCTGGATCCCAACCCTCCCCTACATCTGGTCACCCCATTGGGGATTTGGGGGTAGCCATGAGCCAAGCTAGCAAGATTTCTGTCCCACAGTGGGATACAGGATCAGTACCATAACACCCTGCAGGGTAGGAAGTTTCTCTTTTTGGGCCAGTGCACAACTACACTTCACTCTACCCAAGCATTGCTAGGAGGATCAGGGCCAGAGCACTTGGTGTGACCATACCTGAGATCCCCTTGGCACCTGCTGGGACCTCAGAGGCTCAGAGAGACTTGGTTGCTTTGTTCAAGGTTTCCTGGCTTTCTCTTCCTCCCTCTTGTAAGGTATTTGGAGTTTAGAAAGTGACCCCAAGAGGCCGAGAAGGTATTTTTTAGTAGTAGTTACTGATAAAGTTACTAAAGTGCTTACTACACAAGCATGCAGACTTGAGTTCGAATGGCCAACACTCACATGAAAAGCCAGGCATGATTGTTTGTGTCTGTGACTCGGGTCACAGCTCTCTGGGCCAACTAACTACTCTAGCTAAATCAGTGAGCTCCAGGCTCAATGAAAGACCCCACCTCAAAAAATAAGGTGAAAGTGGAGAATCGAGAAAGACACGAAATGTCAAACTATGTCTTTCACACACATGTGCACACACACACACACACACACACACACACACACACACACACACAGAATGACCCCAGGAGATGGTAGTGGGGTACCATCCCAGACCTGGGGGGGGCAAGTTTTCTGCCTCCTAGTTATTCTAGAAGACCTGTCCTAACAAGGTAGCCTCTCCTCCTTCACCTGCCTCACTCATGAGGGGACTCTGAGGCCTCCCCAAGGGCGGCTCTGCCCAGGGGCGCCGAAACAGCCACGGCCACACCGCTCCTGTTTTCTCTGTAAACACTGTAGTGTCCAAGACGAACAAGGACACCTGACCCAGCCGGCCGAGGTTGCCCTGGTCTTCTGAGCTCGGTGTGGGCTGCCAGCTTATTTTTATGAGCTGTTTAATCTGCACACTGTCCTCTGTTCTCAGTTGATGAGGCCCCGCATTGCAGGATGGCCTCGGGTGATAACAGCAGCTGTCTAGACAGAGGCTGGCCTGACACCATCATAAATAAAAATAGCTCTGTGCTCCAGGCTCTCGCTGAGGGCAGGGTGGGGTTAGCAAGCCCCCAGCCTGCTGGCTGCGATGGGGCTCACCCAGCTGCTGTGTGCCCCAGTCCACACCCTGGGAGCCCAACAGAAAGCCTAAGGTCCAAAGGAGGGCAGAGAGGCCCACTAGCCCTAGAAGCCTCCTTGGAGGTCTGAGGTGGCAAAACACTGACCCCTTCCTTGGCTCTCCCCCTCCATATGGTGTGAGGGGGCTGTTTAGCCAAAGAACATGAGGCAGCCATTTATGGATTTAACTTTAGACTTCAGAGTTAGTGCTCTGCGCACTGCTTCCCAGGCTCGTACCTTGAACCACCCCAAGAAATCCAGGGACAGTCAGCGATCAGCCTCCTGCCCTGCCCGTTCTTTTCATTGTCTACCAGCTCCACGGACCCCCTGCTTCTTCCATCTGGCATTCATTCACTGGCTTGTCTCTGCTAGGTCCTTGAATTCTAACCGTAGGCCTATTTTCATGGAGCCAGGGAAGGCTGGGCTCCGGTCTGGGTGCAGAGAGCTGGGCACAACTGACACATCAATCAAGTGTGCCAGGAGTGTGCAGAAATGTCCTTGTGTGTGTTCCGAAATCCATAGGGCTCATGAAAGGAGCTCGCTGTTCAGTCACAGTCACAAGCTCATCCACATGCTTTCATGTAGATTAGTTGATGTCTAGCCTCCTGGGCAAGGCACCATTGACCAGCTCACGGGCTGGCCATCTGTACTAGGCAGCCCCATGCCACTTCCCCCAGGCCCAGGAGAATCAAGTCTCTGGTGCAAAATCTGGGTTCCTTTGGGTTGGTAGCATGTTCATTTTGGTTTCTCGAGCTGGGAGAGCCATGGGCTTAGTGGGAGATTAATGGAGAACAAAGAACTCAAAAGACAGACTCTCGAGGCTGGGGAGATGGCTCAGCGGTTAACAGCACTGACTGCTCTTGCAGAAGACACGGGTTCGATCCCCAGCACCAACATGGCGGCTGAGAACCATCTTTAACTTCAATTCCAGGGGAATCCAATGCCCTCTTCTGACCTCCGTGGCTTTGCACAACACGGGTGCACAAACCTACATGCAGACGGTGCATTCATACACATAAAATAAATAAACAAATAAATAAATAAATAAAATTACAAAAGACGGACTCTCGCTATGGCTGGTGGTCAGGAAGGGGCTGTGGGTTAGGTTCAGTGCGGACATATGTCAGTATGGCTAGGTATGTGGCACAAAGTCTGTGTTCTGACCTTGTTTTTATTACTAGTGGCTTGTGGACTAGACCCCAGTCCTTAGGCTCATAACAGCCCTTCTTGGGGACACAGCCTCCTCTAGGGTCTTGGCAAACCCACATTGACTCATTATTCCTGAAGCCCATAGGTTTCTATCCAAAGTCTGGACCCTCAGAAAATGAAGCCCCAAGCCAGCAGGAGTGGCAACACCCAGGGATGGCATACCCACAGTGCACCAGGCCTTTTCCAGCCCCCTACCAACAACCAGAGCAGACCTGGGCATTTTCCTTTTCAAATCTTTGTCAACCTATTTGATTTAAATGGCTTTTTTTTTTTTTTTTTTTTTTTTTTTGGTCTTGTTCGAGACAAGAGAGTCTCAGCCTGTTTAAGCCCCAGCTATCCTGGAATTTCAGACTCTGTACGACCGCAGGACTGGCACTTGAACTCATCAAAGACCCACCTCCTGCCTCTGCCTCCCAAGTGCTAGAGATTAAAGGTGTGGGCCACCAACGCCAGCATTTTTCAATGGCATTTTGTGAGTTGAAGGGTCCACTAAGGAATTCCCAAACCACACCAAATGGATTCCTTCCACACACCACGGAGGAGCCCTACAGCCCTAACACTCCACCTGAATTGTTTCCTTAGGTCCTTTTCTTTCTTTTCTTGTCGGCTCTTTTCCCCCCTTAGCCTTCTGTATAGACCCACAGAGAGTCCAAAATCAGGGAAGCTGTACCACAGCTAAAGTAACATAGACTATGCTCTAATATCCCATTTATGCAGGAATAGCACTCAAAAAACCCCAAGGGCTGGCCAAGTGCCAGATAAGCACTGTTCTATCAACTGAGCTGCAATCTCCGTAAAGCTGAATAATTTTACGATCTTTTAAAGGGTATGCACTTTGGGTTGGAGAGATGGCCCCCTGCCGTTGTTATAGAAGGCGCCGACCACTCTTTGCAGAGGGGACCACCGGTGTCCGATCCCCAGCCAGCACCCACTATGGCGGCTAAATAGAACCGTCTGTAACACTCCGTAATTACCCAGTCCGAGAACCTACCAAGTTGCAGGGGAAATCTGAGAAACCCTTCAGTCTGACCTCTCGGCCCGGCATTGGCAACGACAACGGGTGCACAGACGCCCACTGCAAAGACAGTACATTCATACACATAAACAAAAAAATAAATAAAAAATTAAAAACAAAAATAAAAAAACAAAAAAAAACCAAAAGTAAAAAAAGAAAAAAAAAAAAGGTATGCACTCTTAAAAACTCGAAACTGTGGCCAGGCATGGTGGCGCATGTCTTTAATCCCAGCACTCAGGAGGCAGAGGCAGGCAGATCTCTGTGAGTTCAAGACCAGCTGGTCTACATAGGGAGTTCTAGGCCAGCTGGAGCTACAGGGAGACCCAGTCTAAAAACAATTCGAAAGTGTACAAGTACAACAAGAGGCAGGAAAGACTGGCTAGGGCTTAGGGCTATGTCCGTACAAAGCACCAGAGTAGTCCACATCAATCCCTCAGCAATTCCAGAATGTCAGAGTCCCACCTTCATTTTACAAGGGAGGAAACTGAGGCACAGAGAGGAAAGGCTTGACCCAAGTGTGCCTCACAGCTGGCAGGGGCTGAGCCAAGATGCCAGACAGAGATGGTTCTGATTCCCTGTTGTCTCGGCCTCCCTGTGCCCTGCACTGCCTGGCACTGAGCTGGCACCAGACATGTTTATTCAGTGCACAGCCGGGAGAAACCAGAGCCCTCCCCGCCTTACTCAGAGTGGAGCTTCACCCTCACATCTTGCCCGGCAGCTTTCCAAACAAGGGTTGTTGAGGATGGCGAGCTAACAAAGGCTGCATTGGACCAGCCGCTCTGCCTTGGGGGGCCTCCAGCCTGGCTAGACAACCTTTATCCAAAGTCAGGAGCCTGGCATCATAGCCACCAGGAGTCAAGGGAGAGCCAGGGGATATGAAATGGGGACTTGGCCCTCACTGACTGTCTGTGCACTCCTAGCTCATGTGTTCAAGCCCCATCAGAGCCTCAAAAGTGTGGGGGTCCAGGTGGGAAAAGAGGTTCACATGTAAGGATATGCTGGGTCCTGCTCATTCCTACATAGAGCCTTGGTTGGGGGGGGGGCATCATTGGGGAGGTTGTAGTTTGAATCCTTGGGACGGTCTGACCATATGACACAATACATCCAAGTACCTGAAACCCCACCCCCTACAACCTCTGACCTCCCCTTCCTTCAGACTCTATAGTTAAGGAGGACCCTACGTTATTATAGAAGATGAAGCCCCTCTTCCAATGGTCCCTCGACAGCACAGTTGACCCAATAAGTTTTCCCAACACAGTGGGAGCTGTGGAACCCAGCTACACCCACTATTTCTAGAAGTCTCTGCAGTACCTTAGTTTCCTTTTGGGAAAACTCTTGCCCAGTATATGACCCAATCCACCAGTGTCTCCCCTAAGACCATTGTCAATACCATTGGAAAATAAGCTCACGTCATAGGGAGGGCCTGGAGCTAGCTAGGCCCTACCTGACCTGCTGAGAGCCATCTTATCACATCCAGCCAAGCTGCTGAGCGGGAGCCACTCACTGGCTGGAGGAGCAATGGGGCCGAGAGGAGAGGGATGTGTGCCAACTCGAGGCCGTCATTTGTACACCTGAAACCACAAGCGCCTTAGACCAGGCCTCCCCAGAACTCTTCAAATCTCTCCTTTGCTGAAGCTGCTGGGAGCTGGGCCTCTGTCACCCACAGCAACAAGAGTCTGGAGTGGTCAGGCCCAATCTCTCTGTCTCCACATCTGAAAGCAGAAGGGCTTCCCTGGGAACCTGAAGAGGGAGGGAGAAGATTGTTGTCCAAGGCAGAGAAGCCTGTGGTCGGGATCACAGGCCTGGAGGCAGACCTCGGCCATGTCCCTGCCTTCTGGCTTTGGGCAATAACTCAGATAGACCCCTTTGGCTACCCAGACAGACCTGCTCACTGGGATCTTCTCAACCAATGGGAAGGAGGACAATCACAGGATGGGAGGAGATGGAGGAAGTGCTCAGTGCTGGGTATCGTGTCCGTGTCCATTCAGTGTCACAACACCTTCAGGACAACTCGGGGAGGGTTTTCTCACAAAGTCTGTACAGGGCCGGGGAGCCTCAGGGAGAAAGAGGAACTGAAGGAACCTAGGACTGCCAACAGTCGGGCTATCTCACCAAGCCCCAGAGGATGATGGTGGGAAGCAATAATTGAAACCCAGACAGGAACTTGCTATGTAGACCAAGCTGGCCTTGAACTCACAGAGATCTTCCTGCCTCTGCCTCCCGAGTGTTGGGATTAAAGACATGTGCCATCATGCTTGGCCACACTTTCGATTTTTAAAAAAGTGCATACCTTTTTAAAAGTGCGTACCTTTGCTGGGCGTGGTAGCACGTGCCTTTAATCCTAGCACTTGGGAGGCAGAGGCAGGTGGATCTTTGTGAGTTCAAGGCCAGCCTGTTCTACAGAGTGAATTCCAGGACAGCTAGAGCTACAGGGAGACCCTGTCTCTAAAAAAAAAAAAAAAAAAAAAAAAAAAAGTGCATACCTTTAAAATGTATATTCTTCAGATAGTGCTGTCACAAGGCAGTATGTCTCCCACTGAGGTGCGCTATCAGGAGTACTTCTCCACACTCCTGGTGGCCAGGCTCTTATTGACAGCAATCATGCTGGCATCTCACTCTACGCTCTCCCAAAGGTTTATCATTTGTGCACCCTCGAGATCTCTCCAGTGACCCACCTGGCCCCTCTGTCTCGGGCCATCCCAGAGGAAGACATCGTGTTCCCATGCAGAGCCATTGGAGCCCACTCGCTGCGAAGCATGACAAGAGTGCTTGTATTGGTAAACCTATGGCATCTTTGTGCTCATGCACGCGTGCGTGTGCATGTGCATGTGCATACGTGTGCATGTGCGTGTGTGTGTGTGTGTGTGTGTGTGTGTGTGTGTTCTCTCAAACATGCAAGCTTGGCCCTTGTCACTCTGGACACGGTCTGTCTGTCTCTCTCTGAGGGACTCTCTGGAACTGCTGACGTCTCCGCCGTCCGCACAGTGCTGTCATGACAACTGTGCCACTACACCAGCTTTTTTATTTTTGGTCTTTTCGAGACAGGGTCTCCCTGTAGCCCCAGCTGGCCTGGAACTTGCTCTGTAGACCAGGCTGGCCTTGAACTCACAGAGATCCACTAGCTTCTGCCTCCTGAGTGCTAGGATTAAAGGTGTGTGCCACCATGCCCAGCTCTACACCAGCATTTTTTGTTTTGCTTTGTTTTGTTTTGTTTTGTTTTAAGACAAGGTCTCCCTGTAGCCCCAAATGGAACTCACTATGTAGACCAGGCTGGCCTTGAACTCACAGAGATCTGCCTGCCTCTGCTGGAATTACAGGCATATATAACCACAGCCAGCTCTATACCAGCTTTTTTATTTTTTAATGTGTACAAATGTGCTGTCTGCATGTAGGTTTGTGCACCCGTGTCGTGCAATGCCATGGAGATCAGAAGAGGGTGTCGGATTCCCTTGGAACTGGTTCTCAGCTGCCATGTTGCTAGGGATTGAACCTGGGTCCTCTGCAAGAGCAGTCGGTGCTCTTAACCGCTAGGCCATCTCTCCAGCCTCTATACCAGCTTTTTATAAGTGGGTTTGGAGATCAAACTCAGGTTTTCATGTTTGAAAGCACTTAATCCACTGAGATATCTTTCCAACCCAACCTGCTACAGTTAAAACAGAAGGCAAATTGATTTATTTTTAATTTGGCTAAACGGGGGGGGGGGACGGACAGGACGGGGGACGACAACACTCCTAGTTTCCTCTTTTTCAGCAGCTGTGTTACTAGGAAATATACCTGTGTTCATTTAAGTCGTCAAAGCAGTGTGAAATGTATTCCTGGAAGACAAATTCCACCTCTGACCAGCATCAGGGCTTTGCCTTCCCTCCCTCTGCCCCCACCCCCTGCATGGTTGGTCTACTGTTCACAGACATAGATGTCTCTCTTTAGAATTTCTCCTCTCCCACCAAGACAATTCCAGAAGGGCAAAGCTAGGAAGGTTGCAAGACTTTGCTTATGTCTTTAGTCAACTCCTCCATGAAACCATCAAACATGGGACATTGCCAGGGTGTGGTGAAACACTGTCTTTAGTCTCAGCACTCAGGAGGCAGAAGCAGGTAGATCTCTTGCCAGTTTGAGGCCAGCCTGGTCTTCATAGTGAGTTCCAGGCCATCCAGGGCTTCATACTGAGACCTTGTCTTTAAAAAAAAAAAAAAAGCCTTAACCCCCTCACATACTCCCCTTTCCCCAGAGTCCAGGTGACTGAGTGGCTCTGACACTGAATTGGGCCCCAGACCCGATAGCTCCCACCACGTGGCTGGCTGGGACTAAGTCCTCACTTATTTCCAAGTGCAGGAACAGATGGGCTGTGTTTACGGGGGCTTAGGCCTCCAGAACTGCAGCAAGCCAGGCTTCCCTTCAGGCCATGCACATATCATGACAGAAGGAGTTCATCCAGGGAACATGCGCAGATGTTCAAAGAAGCCCCTAAAAGGAAACTGTTTTTTCAAACCCTGCTGAGTGTGTGTCATGGCCATAGGTATGGTTGTGTTTGGTAGGGATGGTCACAAATTATTGTATGTTTCCCTAAACAGCCAAAAGGGTCCCAAAAGGGCCTACGGGTAGGAGGAGGAAGATGAACACCAGGTGACTTCTGTGAGTTTCTTGTGACTGGGTGACAGGATAACAGATGTGTTGCCTCACAGCTCTGGAGGCCAGAAGTGGTGGGAGTGGGTTTTAGCAGGGTTGACTCCTTCTGGAACCACAGGAAAGAATCTGCTTCTTTGCGTTTTCCAGCTTCTAGCAATGTCTGTGGCCCTGGCTTTGTGGGTTTCCTCCAGCTTCAAAGCCACCGGCAATAGCATCTTTGAGTTTTTTTCTTTCTCTGACTTTGTGTGTGTCTCCCCCCACTTCCAGTTCACATCTCTCTTTTTATGTCTCTGTCTCTGTGCCTCTATTTCTCTCTATCCCTGGCTTTCTTGCCTGTCCTGACTCTCTTGTCTGTCTCGTGTAAGGATCCTTGTGATAACACCAGGTGTGCCTGGATAATTTAAGTTACTCTTACCACTTTGAGGTCCTTAATCCCATCCATCAAATCCCTTTGCCGTATACAATCCCGTATCCCCACGTCATGGGGATGTGCACTTCTGCAGGGGCCATTATTCTGCCTACCACTAATTACTCCTGTAATTAGTGTCATAGTCAGCCACACATGCATAAGCTACAGTTCTGATTCACTGAGTCATCAGGCTACCTCCAGAGCCATTAGCAAGTTGGCCTCGTGTAGCTGAGGATGTTCCCCCTAACCTTTTATCTGTGTTTATGGGGCCCTGCACTCAGCCCCATGGCAAATAGAAAGCCCTCCCAAAAAGTCAACAGGGGTGGTGGGGCAGAGATCCAGTATCTAGACACAAGGAGAGCCTGTCCTTGTAAGCCATCACTACCCTAGCATTCTGGGAAGTCATGGGAAGGTCCAATCAGGGAAGCCAGGAATGTGGGCATGTCTGGAAGCTGGAAAACTACAGCAAACAGTTCTCACCAGGGACCCTAGGAAGGCTTACTCCTGTTATTACCTGCTTTTCTTACAATCTGCAAAGGATAGAAAAGGCTGCCAATGTCCTTACCTGCATTTTGCATGGACTCTTGAGGGGGGCATTTAAATTCAAAACGCAATAAAGATTTTAAGATTAGAAAGATGAAAGAAAGAAAGAAAGAAAGAAAGAAAGAAAGAAAGAAAGAAAGAAAGGAGTAAGGGAGGGAGGGAGGGAAATGAAAAATCCTGATATTATATTGGTATATGCCTATAACCCTAGCATTCCTGAGAGGTGGAGGTAGGAATTCAAAGCCAGCCTTGGCTACATAGCAAGTTCAAGATTACCCTGAATTGCTGGGTGTGGTGGCTCACACTTGTAATCTCAGCACTTGGGAGGCAGAGACAGGGGGATCTCTGTGAGTCCAAGGCCAGCCTGGTCTACATAGTGAGTTCCAGGACAGCTGGGGCTACAGGGAGTCTGTCTCAAAAACAAAAACAAAAAAGATTAGTCTGAACTACAGGATGCCTTGCCTTGTCTCAAAAGACAGATGAAAGAAAGAAAGAAAGAAAGAAAGAAAGAAAGAAAGAAAGAAAGAAAGAGAGAGAGAGAGAGAGAGAGAGAGAGAAAGAAAGAAAGGAAGGAAGGAAAGAAAGGAAGAAAGAAAGCCAAAACATTGAAAAGAAAAAATAGGTGGGGGGGGCAGGAGGGGGAAAAAAATTAAAAATAGGTAAATAATTCATGCCAAAACGACACCCCCCCCTGCACAGAGCAGGCACTTGTGGGGTTGACTTGCATCCAGGGAACCTGGCCTTGTGGGTCAGCAGAATCCTGACTTCCTTCCCTGGACAGTATGGAAAAGGAGCTATCTGACAAGGGGCTAAGCCCGCTGACAAGTCCTGGAGTGATCTCAGCAACTGCCCAGAAGAGGACAAGAAAAGCGTGCCTGAACTGTGCGCCTGACAGTGCTGGCTGCCCCCAAGGCCAACTGCCACCATCTTGGGACACTTCACAAAAGCCCAGGGCCCCAGTGGATTGAGACCTTCCCCAAGCTTGGCTCCCTGCTGACACTCTCCTTTGTGGGGAGTAGAGTCTTTGGGACCCGTGTGCTGGTGGTCCATCTATTGCAAGATTCTCCCTGGAATGGCTGAGCGTCCTGTTCTGTCCAGGCCTCCATGACCTAGCCACAGGAGACGTTTGAAATGTTTCTCACTTAAGCCAGGAGGGCTCAGAAGCACTCACCCAAACACGCTGCAGCTGCATAGCAGCTATTCCATTGGCACGGGGCCCCTGGACAAGACCCGCCAGTCACACCCTTGGATAAACCAGGTTTTTCCTGAGTGGAAGAAATGTTCCGATCCATGTGCTCTGCTGGCCCGAGGAACCAGGCAGGCCATCCGGGTCCCACAGAAAATGCGGGGAGTTCTGGCCACCAGCCAAAGAGGGGATGATGAGAAACTTCCAGACTTCATTTCCACCCTCCTGAGTCACACGGGAATGTTTGAGACCAGGAGGCAGGTGGCCGGGGGCAGGGTCCTTTTCACAGCCCCTGCCAGGGTCACAATCAGGCTACCACATGGGGAGAGCAGCCGGCCAGGCCAGCGAGGGAAGGTTGTGGAAAGGCAAGCCTAGGATAGAGCCTCGGACCAGCCACTTCCTCGATGCCCCCCACCAAAGTCTCATGCTCTGGAAACATTGGTTAGCCTCGCCCATGAGCCAAGAGGAGGGAGCAGTGGTTCCTGTTCCCAGATGAACCAGGGAAGCCCGTGCCCTTGACTTACCTGTCCCTCAATCTTCCACCCCACCCTGTCCCCCCCACCCACCCCGCCTCCTCCGTTATCCCTCTCTGCAGTTTCTAGGGGGCGCAATTCCTCCTTCATTCTACCCTTAGCATCTAACACCAAGCCCAGCATACAGTTGAGGCTTAATAAATACCCGCTTTCTCCTTTTAGAATTCCCAGCGAGCATCATTGCATGCCACTGTGCCCGGCAGGCTCCATGCAGAACGCTGCAAATTGGAAACTAGATCATGGGCAGGAGTTGGCAGAGGGAGCTGAGCACAGCAGGGCCCTGCCCTGCTCTGCCACCCTGGAGTGACGCTGAGGCAGACTCTGTCTGGGCCTGACACTTGAGGCCACCCCCAAGCCTCACTTCTGAGGAGGATGGCAGCTGTCATTCCCGCTGGATCTTGAAGTTGACTTTGCTTTCGGACCATCCCTGTCTGCCATTCGCTGCTTCAGGCAAGCGGAGTTGTGTTTTGCCAGCTGCCCATTGGCAGCTCAGGCCAGCCGGCCTTGGAGACCCAAGTCTGTCTCAGCTAATTAGCCCTTCCCTTTCTGCTTCTGCTGTGTGGACACTTTCTCCCAAGCTCTGTTAAAGAAACGTTGCTAAAGAGCAAACAGCAACAACAAAAAGGTCCCTCTCTTTAGGTCACCCCGCCAGACTAGACCTTAGGAAATGACAGCATGCTGTTCTTCAGCAGAGACTGTCTACACTAGTACTAGCCTTCAGGTTGTAAGAGGCGGGGCAAAGGCATCAGAGTGCCTAGCTCTGAACCTGGACCCAGCCATCTCCATCTCTGCCTGAGCGGAAGCTGAGGCAGGAAGCATATGGCTCCCTTCACACCAGGGATTGGAGTTCTAACAGCTGGACTTCATCAGAGATTCCAAGCGAGTCCTCCGCCAGCTCAGTCGTGGGGATCTTCTCCAAGTGGAAACCTTGGCCTGTGCTGGGCCTGAAATTGGTGTGTATACTGGAATCAGCCTGGTCCACCTGACTAGAAACCACAGACCCAGGCCACACCAGCCCGCGTGTGTCCACTAGGAGAACTTGGCTAATACCTCAGGCTCCTAGAGTAAAGAAGAGCTCCTTCAGGGGCTGGAGAGATGGCCTAGTGGTTAAGAGCGCAGACTGCTCTTGCAGAGGACCCAGGTTTGATTCCCAGCACCCACATGGAGGCTGAGAACCGCCTTAAACTCCAGTCCCGGGGGAATCCAAGACCCTCTTCTGACCTCTGCGGCATTGCATGACACAGGTGCACAAACCTACATGCAGACAGTACATTCATACACATAAAAAATAAAAATAATAAAAACAAAGAGCTCCTTCTTGCCAGAACCAAGAGACTCAAAGGACACTTGGGAACTCCTGGTCCAGCTACCTGGAAAACCTCTCTGAACCCAGCTTTGCAGAAAGTGTGTGGTGGGTGCTGAGACGTAGAAACAGACCAACTCCAGCCCCACCCTACAGGATCCCCGGACAGACAAGTAAAATCATGGCAGTACAGCAGAGGGGAAGGGGAATAGCCAGTGGCTGCACGAGGCTCCCTAGGCTGTCCAGAGCAGACTGGCTTCGAAGGAAATGAGCAGGGATGAGGAGAGCCTGGAGGCAGCAGCCGGTCCTCTGGCCTTGGGCTTCTTCGGTGCCTTCCTAGTACTCTGGGTGCCAGGCCTGGGCGGACCAGCTTTGGATGGGAAGCCACAGACTCTGCTCTGGAAGACTCAGCTGCACCTGCCTGGCCTTGAGCCATGGGAAGTGACTCCTGCAAGGCTCCTGCAGGCAGCTTCCCCCAGAAGCACACAGGAAAGAGCTGCAAGGTTTATGGCCACTGAAGTCAGGCTGGGTCTGGGGAGAGCGTGTGCCAAGCCTGCTGGTTCTAATTAGGGGACTGGGCTCTTCGCGTGGCCAAAGGTGCTGGGGGCTATGCCAGGTTTACAAAGCAGCCGACACTGTTTTGTACAGTGTCTCCCAGCAACAGGGGCCACTGTAACGGGAAGGGGGTGCCCCAGGATCTGGGGAGCACAGCAGCTAATTTCGATGCAAGCCTGTAGGTCGCCAGGTCTGGGGCACCTGTCCTGGGCTGAGGTTGGGCACTGAAGCCTCCCAGTTTAGGGTAACACTACTAGGACCCAGAGGTCCTGGGGACAGAGCCTGGCTGTATGCCTCACCCAAGCATTCTGAAATCAATGAAGAGCAAAGACTCAGAACCCAGAATCTAGACTAGGCTGCCTGTCCATAGTCAGTCCGCAGACATGAATGAATAACAGCAGAGGGTAGAGCTCAGTCTGCCACACGGTAGGCACTCAATATATCTGCTGAACTGATGAAAGACTGATGAGACTGATCAGATTAAGTGGCAGCTAGCAGGGGTCCCCTGTGCTCATCTGCACCTATGCCGCGCTGAGGCCCTCGAGCTTCCAGGTTCCCACCCTGGTACAAGGCACAGAGGCGAGGGAGGGGCAGCAGGCACAGGTCAGACAGTGAGTGTCTGGCCTTTGAATGCTTTTCCCGTCAGTTCCTCTGATTCACAGCTGTCCCAGGAACAGCCATGGCTGTGTCAATAAATATTGGTGACACTGAGTGACCTCTCCGTCTCGCAGGGCTGTTTGGGCCTTCCTGCCCCTCCAAAACCCTATCCGGGCCATTTATTATTCTAGCCAGTGTGTGAGTCTCTGAGCCAGGAGAGATGCTGGGGCAGGGGGGAGGAGGTGGTTGGAGAATGTCCCCTGCAGGCCGATAACCCAGAAAGTCAAGGCTGTGGTCCCATTTCAAGCAGAAGCCCAGCCCTCAGAGAGTTCACACTCTGGATACATGGGCTGATGGACATCAGGAAGCCCTGATGGACAAAGAGCCAAAAGATATCCAGTTCGGAACCTACCCCTCCCCTATAGCCCACCTGATGTCCCCTGTCCTTCCGTGTTAGAAAGGACCAGTTACACGTCACAAACTGAGACACACACACCAAGTCTGGACTCCTTCCTCAAGTGACACTTCTCATAGCATGTGCCTGCAGTGTGATGTCTTTCCTTAGCTGTGCTGCCTCTGTGGGTAACAGACTTTAACATGGAAGGACAGCTATGAGCACAAAGGATTGTGTCACCTCCATTCCACTCCAAATATATTACCATGGGCCAGGTACACGTGACATGTGACAATCTGGAGCCCATGTCCTCCCTCCCTCCAAGAGCCTTGGGCTCTGGTGGGGACCTGCAGGGGCTGCTGGAACAATTAATACCGAGTCCTAGGAAGGGAATCTTGGCTGGGACTCTTGAGCAAAATAAGGCCAACAGCTAGGTTTTGAGAAGATTAAGTATGGATTGCACATTAGCTAGTATCCGTGACTTCTGCAGCTTTGAGGGCTGCAGAAGACTTCCCTGGATCCTCCGAGGTGTTTGCTTGAGGAGGGAAGAGTCTTTGTCTCTGCAGCTGTCTTTGGAATATTCAGGAGCCTATGGATGAGGAAACACCTGTGGCTGAGACGGAACTCACTGAGCAAGACAGAGAAAACTCAATTTGCAGCTGTGGCTGCACAGGGGAAAGGGGAGAGGACTCAAGAGATGCTGGCTGGTAGAGGCCAGCAAGCAGTGATTGCATGCACAGGCCCAGAACACGGGTGTGAGGTCTTGTATAGACTCTCATGTAGGAGGGAAGACAAAATGTAGGACCAGTGACATGGCTCAGCAGGTAAAGGAGCTTGCTGCTAAGCCTTACAATCTAAGTTCAATCCCAGGGACATACATGGTGAAAAGAGACAGCTGACTCCACAAGTTGTCCTCTGACACACACAGGCCCTGCCGCACAGAAATAAATGTAATAAAGACTTTTTTTTGTATTTTTGTCTCCCTGCAGCCCCACCTGGCCTGGAACTCACAGAGATCCCCCTGCCTCTGCCTCCCAAGTGCTGGATTAAAGGTGTGTGCCACCATGCCCGGCATAACAAAGATTTTAAAAAAGAGCTCAGTTTTAAAACATCTAGGACAATGGGACATCTCAGGCACTTGGAGGTACATTTTCCCAAAGAACCATGGAAACTGAATTCTGACCTCGAGCCATGGGGACATCACATCCTTTGACAATACCATCCAGGCACTCTGGATGCCACGGCGGCGGAGCCCACTGAGGGCAGCCAGAGACCGTGCCCTTCCTTATCCTGATCTTGTTTTCCCAGGCTTCTCTCTCCCCCTTGGGATAAACGAGGACATTGTCCATCCCCACAGGCCCTTGATGTGACTCAGAATCCACAGTTGTCCCAAGAGGCCCCTCCTACCTCCTGTCCCAGGTGGGAAAGGGACCAGTTTCCCAGAACTCAGCTGAAGGGAAGCCATAGCTCAGACTTGTTACATTCCCACGTGTCTTGTGGATGTATCATAGGGGCTATTAGGTGGCTTAGACAAGTGGAAGTGTGATAAGTCAACCTCAGAGAAGTCGAGGGCCTCATCCTTTACCTGACACCCTGTTCTGAGGTCACTTAGTCCGGATATAGTTCTGCAGCTACTGTGTTCCAGGCACCATCCTAGATGCTGGAGAGATAAGAGTAAGCAAACCAAAGAGCATAGGTACTTGTTAGTGTGGGTCCATGTGTGAGTATGTGAATGTGGGCTTGTGTCTACCCTTTATCAAGCATTCAGTCTACAATAGGTACTGTACTGAGTGCCCTATGTCCCCTGTGACCTTCACTGTCACACATAAAATGGTTCTGCCCTAATTGAGACTTGGGACAACAAGGGCTTAAAGAAAGAAGCCAAGTTGCCTGTTCAAGGTCAACTTGGACCTGGAGCCTGTGCTACTGAGCTTTCAATTTACAGTCTCCCAGGGCCCCTGCTTGCCTTTGGTGGGTGGCAGTTAAGAATCACATTCAAGGCTGGGTGTGGTGGCATACGCCTTTAATCCTAGCATTTGGGAGGCAGAGGCAGGTGGATCTTTGTGAGTTCAAGGCCAGCCTGGTCTACAGAGTGAGTTCTAGACCAGCTAGGATTACAGGGAGAACCTGTCTCGAAAAGACAAAAAAAAAAAAAAAAATCACATTCAAGTCTAGCTCTGTCCTCAGGCACTTAGACTGATAGCTCCGAGATCCTAGAATCCTGGCTCCTTTTGTAGGTTCTAATCCCGGATCCCTCCTTCCATACATCAGCAAGTGCTGCTCAACAGCTAAGCCACCCAGAGGGTGCAGGAGAGGAGCCATGGACTGAAGCTGGTTCAGGTTGGCTAAGGGACTTGGCTGCCCAATGTTACAGAGGACATTGCACAAATAGCTTCAAGTGTCAACTTGACATTCTAGGTGGAGGGCACCTCAGTTGAGGAATTCCCTCCATCAGATGGCCTATGGTCATGTCTGTGGGTCATTTTCTTGACTGCTGAGTGGGTGATATGGGAGGGCTCTGCCAACTGTAGGTGGTGCCATCCCAGAACGCAGATTGAGAACAGGCCAGAGCAGCAAGCTAGTAAGCAGCGATCCTCTGTGGTCTGTGATCCAGGTTCCTGCCTTGGCTTCCCTTGATGATGGACTCTGCTGTGAGGCAAATAAGCCCTGTCCTCCCCAAGTTGGTCTTGGTCAGTGTTTTTATCACAGAAATAAAAGGTAATTAAGACAAAAGTTGGTACCAAGATTGTGGGGTGCTGCTGTGAGACAGACATGACCATGTTACTTTGGGGAAGATTATAGAAGCGTTTGGAACTCTGGGCAGGAAAAGAAAAAAACATTCAGTGCTCAGAGCTTAGTGAGCAGTTGCTATGGAACTTGGAACAGTTATGCTGAAAGAGGTGTAGACGAACTTGGAACAGTTATGCTGAAAGAGGTGTAGACGATGGAATCATGGCTTGTGAGGCTTCAAAGAGGAACAGACTCTAATCAGGGCTGTTTGTATAAAATTAAGAATTTTTAGAAGTGAAATCTTTTGTACTTTACTGGGACGATCGATGCTGGTTAGCTGGGGATGAAAATCAGCTGAGCAACAAGAGACCCCCATCATCCAGGTGAAATCTGGGAAGCATTTCCTCAGGGTTAGCACATAGGAACTATGGTCCAGAGGGCACCTGAGGCTCCATCTCCAGCTGGGAGCAAGACCTGGTGTGTGTAACAGTCTCCTATATGGTACTAGTTTTAAAGGCATGAAGGGATCATGGAGAGGTCTGAGGCTTAGTGTTGTGTAAGACCAGAAGAGGCCATCGGTGAAGGTGCAGCCTTCATTGCAGTAGAGACCCCAACATACTGGAGATGCCAGGACCATGGGACAACCGCCACTGACAATGACGGTTATGGAGTGGAGCTGGCCTGAGCCTACAAGACAAACGATGTGCTGCATACATACGGCAGAGCCAGAGAAGTGGAGCTGCCCAAGCTCTTTGGAGCCCAGAAGATCATGAGTGAATCCCGGATGCCCAGCCTGGAGCTCCTTAGCCAGGTTTTGCTTTTGCTTAAGTGTTCCTGAATCTTCCCTTTTGAAATAAGACAAGACAGTATAGCTGAGCATAATCCCAGCACGTAGGAAGCAGAAGCAGGTAGGCAGATGGATCTCAGTGAATTTAAGCCCACCCTGGTGTACATAGTGAGTTCCAGGCCAGCTGGGACTATAGGAAGACTCTATCTCAAAAAGACTGAGAGAGAAAGAGAGAGAGAGAGAGAGAGAGAGAGAGAGAGAGAGAGAGAGAGAGAAAAGACAGTATTTAACTTGTTTTGGATTTTATAAGAGCCCACAATTAAGAGATTTTTTTAAGACATTTTTTTTTTGGTCTTTTTTGAGATAGGGTCTCCCTGTAGCTCCAGCTGGCCTGGAGCCACCCCAGGGCAGGTGGTCCTGTGTTGTAAAAGAAAACAGACTAAGCCCCGGCTGGGGGAGCAAGCCAGTAAGCAGTGTTCCTCCATGGTCTGCGCTCTAGGTTCCTGCCCTGAGTTCCTGCTTTGGCTTCCTTCAGTGAGGAACTGTGACCTGGGAGATATAAGATAAAATAAACTCTTTCTTCTTCAAGTTGGTTTTAGTTCATTTTTATCACAGCAATAGAAAGTAACTAAGACAGACATGCATGTACACACCGAAGAGGCCCTTATCACTCACATGAACTCAAATTTAGGGGCATAGGAATGCTAGACCCACACGGCTGCACCCTGCTTTTCACAGGGGTTCTGGAAATGGAACTCAGGTCTGCATACTTTTGGAGTGTCACTTTGTTGACTGAGCCATCTCTCCAACCCTCTCTGCACAGGGTCTGAAGCAGCCCTTACCTGGCTTATCTCAGAGAAATGACGCTCGTGTAGGCTGACGTTCCCCCTCCCCGTCAGGTGTAAGCTCCCTGTCTCCCAATCATCCTCACTCAACTGACACGGGAGTGTGACATCCTAGGGAGCTGGACTGAGGGCTTCCTATTTGCAATAATCCTGATCTCTCGTCCCAGCTGGGCTTGCCTGCCTCCAACTGTTATTATGTCACCACCAGTGCAGTCACAAATTCCAGCGTGCTCTAGAGCTTCCTGGACCTGTTCCCTCTGACTGGAACACTTTCTCTCCCTATCACCCTTATTTTTTTTTAATTTTTTTATTAATTCTTTGAGAATTTCACACACATATACAATGTATTTCGACCACACTCACCCCCACTTGACCTCTCCAATCACTCTGATCCTCCCCATCTCCTCCCAATCTGTGTCCTCTCTTTTAAGAATCTTTTATAACCCACTTGGTGCTGTCCACACATGCAAGGGTGTGGAGCTGTCCACTGGCACGTGGTTAATCTACCAGGAGTCAAATCCTTAAACAAAAATCGACTCTCCTTACCCCAGAAGTCACCAACTATTTTTTTTTTTTTTGGTCTTTTTGAGACAGGGTCTCCCTGTAGCCCCAGCTGTCCTGGAACTCACTCTGTAGACCAGGCTGGCCTTGAACTCACAAAGATCCGCCTGCCTCTGCCTCCCAAGTGCTAGGATTAAAGGCGTGCGCCACCATGCCCAGCGCCACCAACTATTGATAACTTTCTCAACCTGGGGGGGGGGGCGGCGCTCCTGTGACAGAGGGCTGGCTGGCCTGACCTTGTGCGGGTCTCGTGCAGGCCATCACAGCTGCTGGGAGCTCATGCGTGCAGCAGTCCTGTCACACCCAGAAGACACTGTTGCACTGTGGTCCTCACTGACCTCTGGCTCTTACATTGTTTCCCCCCTCTTCCGAGATGGTCCATGAGCCTTGGCGGAATGGACAAGATACAAATGTCCCATTTGTGGCTGAGCACTTCACAGATGCTTTGATCAGTTGTTTGTGAGTTTCTATATTAACTGTAGCCCACTGCACAAAGAAACTTCTCTGCTGAGCCTTAAAGAGCTGCACTAACATATCGCCCTGCAATTTATTCCGATTTATTTATTTGTTTGTTTATTTATTTTGGTCATTTTGTTGTTGTTAGATGGTCTCCCTGAAGCCCCAGCTGTCCTGCTACTCACTCTGTAGACCAGGTTGGCCTTGAACACACAGAGATTTGCCTGGCTCTGCCTCCCAAGTGTTGGGATTAAAGATGTGCACCACCATGCCCACCTTACCCTGTACTTTTGATAATTGCACTTATTAGACTG
Source organism: Rhizomys pruinosus (assembly GCA_009823505.1). Lineage (NCBI taxonomy): Eukaryota > Metazoa > Chordata > Mammalia > Rodentia > Spalacidae > Rhizomys > Rhizomys pruinosus. Next base: position 560,888 of record VZQC01006857.1, read on the forward strand.
TACTGCAGATGTGCCTTAGCTTTGGCAGATAGCTGGTTAAGGAACAGTACACACACACACACACACACACACACACACACACACACATTTCCAACAGACCTTCCCCACATCCAAACATAGGCCCCAGGTTGAAGCACTATTTCCTGGTCCGCTCATTATCTCCCATTAGACTATAAACTCTTTGAGACTTTGTTCACCACACTACAGTGGCCTAGAACACAGTATTTATCATTGACAATGAAACTCTAACACAGATAAACTATATTATTTATCAAGAAAGATAAAGACAGAGGCTGGGGAGATGGCTCAGCAGTTAAGAGCACTCACTTCTCTGGCAGAGGACCTAGTTCTGTTCCCAGCACTCACGGTGGCTCACAATCATCTGTAACTCCAGTTCCAGGAGATCTGACATCTTCTGGCCTCTTCAGGCACCAGGCGTGCACATAGTCCACATGCATACATGCAGGCAGGCAAAAACACTCATCCACATAAAATAAAACATTTTGAAATAAAAATAGCTCTTGGGAGGCAGAGGCAGGCAGATCTCTGTGAGTTCAAGGCCAGCTTGGTCCACAGAGCAAGTTCCAGGCCAGCTGGGGCTATAGGGAGACCCTATCTCAAAAACACCAAAATAATAATAATAATAATAATAATAATAATAACAGATTAGCTATTGGACTAATACCTACCCTAGTGCTGGCATAGAATACATGCTTTTTAGGAAGGAAGGACGGAAGGAAGGAAGGAAGGAAGGAAGGAAGGAAGGAAGGAAGGAAGGAAGGAAGGAAGGAAGGGAAAGAAGGCTCTGTGAAAATTACCCAGACCCTGTATTCTGCCTGCAAGGTTAGATTCACTATGAGGGGGCTCCTCAAGCCCCCCTAAAGCCACCTTGGTCATGCTACTGTCCTTGCAACTTGTTCAGCCAGATTAATCTAGGCATTCCTGAGTCATTGCCCAAGGTGGAGAGCCCCAGACCTGCCAATACGGCAGCTCTCATCTTGGGTTCCTGATCACCTCACCTGTACCCAGGATATTGCAACAACACCCATCCAAGTTTTCTTCATGGCAGAGAGGAAGGCCTCTCCAGGCCTGTATTACAAGAACCAGTTTCCACCTTATCCCAGACACATGTCACCTCCCCATAGGCATTGACACTGTGGAACATTGTCTTTGTTTCAAAAATTTTCACATCTATGGTCACTGTGCTAGTCAGCTTTCTGATGCTATGACAAAATGCCTGAGAAAACTGATTTAAGAAGGAGTGATTTATTTGGGTCCATGATTTCAAAGGACTCAGTCCATTGTTTGTTTGGGCCCATCACTTGGCATCAAAGCAAGGCTGAGCATCATGGTAGAGTCTGGAAGTGAGGGAATAAAGCTGCTCACCTCTTGGTGGCCAGGAAGCACAGAGATAGAAATGAACATGGAAGAGAAGGGGAGATATAACTCCCACAGACACACACCCAAGAAGCAACTTCCTTCAACTAAGTGCCCTCTGAAGTTTCCATCACTTACAGCAGCCCATCAAATGATGAACCAATTTTTGTCTTAACCCACTATGAATTCTGAGCACACCTGGACTGATTGATTGGTTGTTTAGTTGGGTGATATTTTTTTCTGAGATATGGTCTCATGTATCCCAGGCTGGCCTTGAAATCCCTTATATAGTCAACGATGACCCTGAACTTTCAGATCCTATTGTTTCTACCGCCTGAGTAGTGGGATTACAGGCCTGAGTGCTGGGATTATAGGCGTGGACCACTTTGCCTGGTTTTGGGGATGCCAGGGATCAAACCCAGGATACAAGAAGAGCAGTCTACTAACTGAGCTACATTCCAGCCCTCCTGCTCTCATTGATGACCAAAACTGCCCCTACAGGCGGGGAGGAAGACAAAGTCACCAAAGCCAAAAGCCATGATGATGTTCAGGAGGAAGGGCAGAGAACAGCGCTGGGGAGACCGAGGGAGGGGCTCTGTGCAGCGAAGACCACAACTGGCCTGGGGTGCTGGGTGAGCTACATGGCTTGGGGACTGTGGGAGGCCTCAGAACAGCCCAGAACATGCCACGCCCACTCTGTTTCACCAGCCTTGACACCCAAGTCTAGGCCTTTCCTAGGATGGCTGTCGTAAGGGTTTATTTGAGGGCAGGGCCTGGAACTCTGGGCCTCTTTTAGAGGCCCCCTTCTCTCCCTTATTGTTTGTCCTGTGCTCAGCATGGGCGGGCACACCACATGCCTGAGGCTCACTCCAAGCTGAGCAGGTCCAGATCCTGCTCTCTGCCTCCCTCTGTCTTTCACCTCACCTGGAATGAAAGCCTCATGAGAGAAAAATGTTGGTTTGGATTTGGGGTTTTGTTTAGTTTTGTCACAGGGTCTCACTGTGTAGCCCTGGCCGGCCTAGAACTCACTATCTAGAACAGATGGCCTTAAACTCACAGAGATTAGCTGCTTCAGTCTCCCAAGTGCTGGGATTAAGGGCACGTGGCACCACACCTGATTGTTGTTTTGTTTTTTGTTTGTGATAAGGTCCTGATAGGTAACTCGGACTAGCCTAGACTAGATTTGAGATATGCCTGCCTCAATCTCCAGAGTGCTGAGATCTCAGGCAGAAGCCTGGGCTCCCAGCACTCGAGAGGCAGAGGCCGGTGGATCTCTGTGAGTTCAAGGCCAGCCTGGTCTACAGAGCGAGCTCCAAGACAGCTGGGACTAAAGGGAGACCTTGTCTCAAAAAAGACCAAGAAAGAATGTTGGTCTTGGCCAGATTCGGGTAGCACAGGCCTTTGATTGGAGCACTTGGGAGGCAGAGGCAGGCGGATCTCTGTGTGTTTCAAGGCCAGCCTGGTCCACATAGTAGAATGCTGGATGTTGTGTCTGGCACAGCCCCTCAACCCATACTGTAAACCTATCAACATGGGAGGCAAGGACAGCTTTCTCAGCTTAACTGGCAGTAGGAGGAGAGGCGGGACATGTAACTGGGTGGCTACATGGAACCGAGGAAGACGACCCGGATGCCTAGCGTGAACTCCGAGGGACTGGTAGGCGTCAGCCAGCTAAGAGCACTCGGTGAAGACACTCCAGGCAGAAGCCAGAGCTGTCAGGTGTTCAGAAGAAATAGAACCACTGAGCAAGGAGGGTCCCCTATGTCTGCTGTATTGATCCAACACCAATAAAGCACTTTAACACAGCATATAGTTATTACTGCTAGTTCTGGGGGTCAGAACTCCAAGCTTCATCTCACTAGGCTAAGGTCAGGGGGTGGGTGGGCTGTGGTCTTTCAGGAGGCCGTAGGGAGCAGCCCATTACTGTTCATCCTCGTTCTTGTTCTTGTGACAAAATAACCGAGAGAATCAACTTAAAGGAGAAAAAGATTTTGGCTTAAAGTTTCAGAGGTTCGAGATGCCATCTGCCATGTTGTTTTTTAGACAGGGTGTCTTATTGGCCCCTACTCAACACATAGGCTAGACTGTCAGCAAGCAAGCTCCGGGGAACCACCTGTCTCTGCATCCCCAGCACTGGGGTTACAAGTAGGAGCCACCACAAACCCACATGCAGACAGCACATTCATATACATACAAACAAACAAACAAAAAAACGAGTAGGTGCCACCAGCCCAGGGTAGATAAGGTGGTGCATGCTTAGCAGTGGAGAGGCAGAGGCAGGTGGATGTCTGTGAGTTCTGGGCTAGCCTGGTCTACATAGCAAGTTCCAGGCCAGCTGGGGCTAAATATAGAGACCCTATCTCAAAACACACACACACACACACACACACACTCACACACACACACATACACACACACAAGTGAGTGCCATCACACCCAGCTTTAAAAAATATTTAGTTCTTTAATCCTAGAACTTGGGAGGCAGAAGCAGATGGATCTTTGTGAGTTCAAGGCAAGCCTTGGTCTTGAAAAGACCAAAAAAAAATTTAGTTATTTTTATATTATGTGTATTAGTGCTTTTCCTGCATATATGTAAGTGTACTCATGTTATGCATTGCCCATAGAGGCCAGAAAATTGTTGAATCCCCCAAAACTGTAGTTACAGGTGATTATTAGCCACCATGTGGGTGCTGGAAACCAAACCTGGGTCCTCTACAAGAGGAAGAGCAGCCAATACTCTTAACCACTGGGCCATCTCTCCAACCCCAAAGATTTATTTGGGGGGTTGAGGGGCTGTGCCAGACACAACATCCAGCATTCTACTATGTGGACCAGGCTGGCCTTGAAACACAGAGATCCGCCTGCCTCTGCCTCCCAAGTGCTCAAATCAAAGGCCTGTGCTACCCGAATCTGGCCAAGACCAACATTCTTTTTTGGTCTTTTTTGAGACAAGGTCTCCCTTTGTGTGTGTGTGTGTGTGTGTGTGTGTGTGTGTGTGTGTGTGTTTGAGAGAGAGAGAGAGAGAGAGAGAGAGAGAGAGAGAGAGAGAGAGAGAGAGAACAGAGGCTAGAAGAGAGGTGGGATCCTGGACCTGGAGTTACAGGTGGTTGTAACTGCCATAACTGCCCTATGAGTGCTGGGAACTGAACCCAGGGCCTCTACAAAAGCAGCAAGCACCCATAACCACTGAACCATCTCTCCTCAGCTTCTGGGAATGTGGGTTTCTGGGATAGAACGCAGGTCCTTGTGCTTGCAAGTCAAGCACTTTATTGACTGAGCTCTCTTACTCCAGCCTGGTCTCTCAAAGTTTCTAACTCTAATCACATCTTTAAAAAAGTCCTTCTGCCGGGCATGGTGGTGCACGCCTTTAATCCTAGCACTCGGGAGGCAGAGGCAGGCGGATCTTTGTGAGTTCAAGGCCAGCCTGGTCTACAGAGCAAGTTCCAGGACAGCTGGGGCTACAGGGAGACCCTGTCTCAAAAAGACCAAAAAGGGTCTTTTCGAGACACAGGGTCTTCCCTTAGTCCCGCTGTCAGACCAGGCTGGCCTGGACTACAAAGATCCACTGCCTCTGCCCTGCTCCTGAGTGCTAGAGTTAAAAGGCGGCGCCACCACGCCCGGCTGCTGTCTATATTGTATTTATTTTATTATTGAGAAGAGAGAGAGAGAGAGAGATAGAGGAGGATAGGAGAGAGAGGAGAGAGAGAAGAATATACCACAGCATACCAGTAGTGGTCAAAGAACAACATTTGGGAGTTGGTCCTCTCTTTCCACTGTTTTTCCCAACGCAGGTCTTCGGATGTGCCAACAAGCCCCTTAGCCCACTGAGCCATCTCATCAGCCCTTTATTTCTAGTTTTTAAAACAAGATCTTTGTCACTGGGGTCCTTCGCCCTCTCTCTTGCCTTGGTCGCTCAGACCTGAAGGGAGAACCAGCTTGGCTGCCTTGCACTGGGCCTGGTCTTGGGTGTTGGGAATTTGGTGAGATTCCCTTCAGTCAGAATCTTTATGGCAAGAAGGACTTTTATTTTTTTATTTTTTATTTTTTAAAGGACTTTTTTTTTTTTTTTTTTTTGGTCTTTTCAAGACAGGGTCTCCATGTAGCCCAGCTGACCTGGAACTCACTCTGTAGCCAGGCTGGCCTTGACTCACAAAGATCCACCTGCCTCTGCCTCCCGAGTGCTAGGATTAAAGGCTGCGCCACCATGCCAGTTTAAAAGAGACTTTTTTATTTTTGTATTTCTTTCTTTCTCTTTCTTTTTTTTTTTTTTTTTTTTGGTCTTATTGAGACAGGGTCTCCCTGTACCCCAGCTGTCCTGGAACTTGCTCTGTAGCCAGGCTGGCCTTGAACTCACAAAGATCCGCCTGCCCTGCCCTCCCGAGTGCTAGGATTAAAGGCGTGCACCACCAATGCCCGGCAGAAGACTTTTTTAAAGATGTGATTAGAGTTAGAAACTTTGAGAGAACCGGCTGGAGTAAGAGAGCTCAGTCATAAGTTGCTTGCACTGCAAGCACAAGGACCTGCGTTCTATCTCCAGAAACCCACATTCCCAGAAGCTGAGGAGAGATGGTTCAGTGGTTATGGGTGCTTGCAGCTTGTGTAGAGCCCTGGGTTCAGTTCCCAGCACTCATAGGGCAGTTATGGCAGTTACAACCACCTGTAACTCCCAGGTCCAGGATCCCACCTCTCTTCGAGCCTCTGTTCCTCTCGCCTCTCTTCTCTCTCTCCTCTCTCCTCCTCTCTCTCTCTCTCGTCTCAGCATCCTACACAGACCACGACACACACCACACACACACACACACACACATCCACACACGAGGGAGACCCTGTCTCAAAAAAGACCAAAAAAGTAATGTTGGTCTTGGCCAAGATCGGTAGCACAGGCCCTTTGATTTGACGAACTTGGGAGGCGAGAGCAGGCGGATCTCGTGGTTTCAAGGCCAGCCTGGTCCACATAGTAGAATGCTGGATGTTGTGTCTGGCACAGCCCCTCAACCCCCCAAATAAATCTTTGGGTGTTGGAGATATGGCGCCATTGGTTAAGAGTATTGGCTGCTCTTCCTCTTGTAGAGGACCCAGTTTTGTTCCAGCCCACATGGTGGCTAATCTACCATTAACTACAGTTTGGGGGATTCAAATTTCTCTGTTTCGGCCTCTATGGGCAATGCCATAACATGTACACTTACATATATGCAGGGAAAAACACATCCACAAATATAAAAATAACTAATTTTTTTTTGGTCTTTCAAGACCAAGGCTTGCCTTGAACTCACAAAGAGTCCATCTGCTTCTGCCTCCCAAGGTTCTGAAGGATTAAGAACTAAATATTTTTTAAAGCTGGGGTTGATGGCACTCACTTGTGTGTGATGTATGGATGTGGTGTTGCGTGGTGGTGTGTGTGTGTGTGTGTTGTTTTGCGCTAAGGGTCTCTATATTTAGCCCCAGCTGGCCTGGACTTGCTATGTAGACCGGACTACCCAGAACTCACAGACATCCACTCTGCCTCTGCCTCTCCACTGCTAAGCATGCACCACCTTATCTACCCTGGGCTGGTGGCACCTACTCGTTTTTTTGTTGTTTGTTTGTATGTATATGAATTGTGCTGTCTGCATGTGGGTTTGTGGTGGCTCCTACTTGTAACCCCAAGTGCTGGGGAGGCAGAGACAGGTGTTCCCCGAGCTTGCTTGCTGACAGTCTAGCCTATGTGTTGAGTAGGGGCCAATAAGACACCCCTGTCTAAAAAACAACATGGCAGATGGCATCTCGAACCTCTGAAACTTTAAGCCAAAATCTTTTTCTCCTTAAGTTGATTCTCTCGGTTATTTTGTCACAAGAACAAGAACGAGGATGAACAGTAATGGGCTGCTCCCTACGGCCTCCTGAAAGACCACAGCCCACCCACCCCCTGACCTTAGCCTAGTGAGATGAAGCTTGGAGTTATGACCCCCAGAACTAGCAGTAATAACTATATGCTGTGTTAAAGTGCTTTATTGGTGTTGGATCAATACAGCAGACATAGGGGACCCTCCTTGCTCAGTGGTTCTATTTCTTCTGAACACCTGACAGCTCTGGCTTCTGCCTGGAGTGTCTTCACCGAGTGCTCTTAGCTGGCTGACGCCTACCAGTCCCTCGGAGTTCACGCTAGGCATCCGGGTCGTCTTCCTCGGTTCCATGTAGCCACCCAGTTACATGTCCCGCCTCTCCTCCTACTGCCAGTTAAGCTGAGAAAGCTGTCCTTGCCTCCCATGTTGATAGGTTTACAGTATGGGTTGAGGGGCTGTGCCAGACACAACATCCAGCATTCTACTATGTGGACCAGGCTGGCCTTGAACACACAGAGATCCGCCTGCCTCTGCCTCCCAAGTGCTCCAAACAAAGGCCTGTGCACCCAATCTGGCCAAGACCAACATTCTTTCTTGGTTCTTTTTGAGACAAGGTCCCCTTTAGTCCCAGCTTCTCTGGAGTCGCTCTGTAGACCAGGCTGGCCTTGAACTCACAGAGATCCACCGGCCTCTGCCTCTCGAGTGCTGGAGCCCAGGCTTCTGCCTGAGATCTCAGACACTCTGGAGATTGAGGCAGGCATATCTCAAATCTAGTCTAGGCTAGTCCGAGTTACCTATCAGGACCTTTATCACAAACAAAAAACAAAAACAACAATCAGGTGTGGTGCCACGTGCCCTTAACCCAGCACTGGGAGACTGAAGCGCTAATGCTCTGTGAGTTTAAGTCCATCTGTTCTAGATGAGTGAGTTCTAGGCCGGGCCAGGGCCGGACACGTGAGACCCGTACAAAACTAAACAAAACCCCAATCCAAACCAAACATTTTTCTCTCATGAGGCTTTCATTCCAGGTGAGGTGAAAGACAGAGGGAGGCAGAGACAGGATCGGACCTGCTCAGCTTGGAGTGAGCCTCAGGCATGTGGTGTGCCCGCCCATGCTGAGCACAGGACAAACAATAAGGGAGAGAAGGGGGCCTCTAAAAGAGGCCCAGAGTTCCAGGCCCTGCCCTCAAATAAACCCTTACGACAGCCATCCTAGGAAAGGCCTAGACTTGGGTGTCAAGGCTGGTGAAACAGAGTGGGCGTGGCATGTTCTGGGCTGTTCTGAGGCCTCCCACAGTCCCCAAGCCATGTAGCTCACCCAGCACCCCAGGCCAGTTGTGGTCTTCGCTGCACAGAGCCCCTCCCTCGGTCTCCCCAGCGCTGTTCTCTGCCCTTCCTCCTGAACATCATCATGGCTTTTGGCTTTGGTGACTTTGTCTTCCTCCCCGCCTGTAGGGGCAGTTTTGGTCATCAATGAGAGCAGGAGGGCTGGAATGTAGCTCAGTTAGTAGACTGCTCTTCTTGTATCCCTGGGTTTTGGAACCTAGGCACCCAAACAGGCATGGTGGTGCCACGCCTATAATCCCAGCACTCAGGCCTGTAATCCCACTACTCAGGCGGTAGAAACAATAGGATCTGAAAGTTCAGGGTCATCGTTGACTATATAAGGGATTTCAAGGCCAGCCTGGGATACATGAGACCATATCTCAGAAAAAATATCACCCAACTAAACAACCAATCAATCAGTCCAGGTGTGCTCAGAATTCATAGGTGGGTTAAGACAAAAATTGGTTCATCATTGTGGGGCTGCTGTAAGTGATGGAAACTTCAGAGGGCACTTAGTTGAGGAAGTTGCTTCTGGGGTGGGTTCTGTGGGAGTTATATCTCCCTTCTCTCCATGTTCATTTCTATCCGTGCTTCCGTGGCCACCAAGGAGGTGAGACGAGCTTTATTCCCTACTTCCAGACTCTACCATGATGCTCAGCCTTGCTTTGATGCCAAGTGATGGGCCAAACAAACAATGGACTGAGTCCTTTGAAATCATGGACCCAAATAAATCACTCCTTCTTAAATCAGTTTTCTCAGGCATTTTGTCATAGCATCAGAAGCTGACTAGCACAAGTGAACTAGATGTGAAAATTTTTGAAACAAAGACAATGTTCCACAGTGTCAATGCCTATGGGGAGGTGACATGTGTCTGGGATAAGGTGGAAACTGGTTCTTGTAATACAGGCCTGGAGAGGCCTTCCTCTCTGCCATGAAGAAAACTTGGATGGGTGTTGTTGCAATATCCTGGGTACAGGTGAGGTGATCAGGAACCCAAGATGAGAGCTGCCGTATTGGCAGGTCTGGGGCTCTCCACCTTGGGCAATGACTCAGGAATGCCTAGATTAATCTGGCTGAACAAGTTGCAAGGACAGTAGCATGACCAAGGTGGCTTTAGGGGGGCTTGAGGAGCCCCCTCATAGTGAATCTAACCTTGCAGGCAGAATACAGGGTCTGGGTAATTTTCACAGAGCCTCTTTCCTTCCTTCCTTCCTTCCTTCCTTCCTTCCTTCCTTCCTTCCTTCCTTCCTCTCCGTCCTTCCTCCTAAAAAGCATGTATTCTATGCCAGCACTAGGGTAGGTATTAGTCCAATAGCTAATCTGTTATTATTATTATTATTATTTTATTATATTTGTGGTGTGTTTGAGATGGGTCTCCCTATAGCCCCAGCTGGCCTGGAAACGTGCTCTGTGGACCAAGCTGGCGCTTGAACTCACAGAGATCTGCCTGCCTCTGCCTCCCAAGAAGCTATTTTTATTTCAAAATGTTTTATTTATGTTGATGATTTTTGTTTGCTGCTGCATGTATGCTGTTGACTATGTGCCCCTGGTGGCCTGAAGAGGCCAGAAGATGTCAGATCTCCTGGAACTGAGTGTACAAGGATGATGTGAGCCACGGGAGTGCTGGGAACAGAACTAGGTCCTCTGCCAGAGAAGTGAGTTGGCTCTTAACTGCTGAGCCATCTCCCAGCCTCGTGTCTTTATCTTTCTTGATAAATAATATAGTTTATCTGTGTTAGAGTTTCATTGTCAATGATAAATACTGTGTTCTAGGCCACTGTAGTGTGGTGAACAAAGTCTCAAAGAGTTTATAGTCTAATGGGAGATAATTGAGCGGACCAGGAAATAGTGCTTCAACCTGGGGCCTATGTTTGGATTGTGGGGAAGGTCTGTTAGGAAATGTGTGTGTGTGTGTGTTTGTGGTGTGGTGTGTGTGTACTGTTCCTTAACCAGCTATCTCGCCAACGCTAAGGCACATCTGCAGTACAGTCTAATAAAGTGCATTATCAAAGTACAGGGTAAGGTGGGCCATGGTGGTGCACATCTTTAATCCCAACACTTGGGAGCCAGAGCCAGGCAAATCTCTGTGTGTTCAAGGCCAACCTGGGTCTACAGAGTGAGTAGCAGGACAGCGGGGGCTTCAGGGAGACCATCTAACAACAAAAAATGACCAAAATAAAATAAAACAAACAAATAAATAATCGGTAATTGCAGGGCGGATTTTAGTGGCACTCTTTAAGGCTCAGCAGAGAAGTGTTCTTTGTGCAGTGGGCTACAGTATATATAAGAAACTCACAACAACTGATCAAAGCATCTGTGAAGTGCTCAGCACAAATGGGACATTTGTACTTGTCCATTCCGCCAAGGCCATGGACCATCTCGGAAGAGGGGGGAAACAATTGTAAGAGCCAGAGGTCAGTGAGGGCCACAGTGTGCAACAGTGTCTTCTGGGTGTGACAGGACTGCTGCACGCATGAGCTCCCACAGCTGTGATGGCCTGCACGAGACCCGCACAAGTCGAGGCACCAGCCCTCTGTCACAGGAGCGCCGCCCCCCCCCCCAGGTTGAGAAAGTTATCAATAGTTGGTGCGCTGGGCATTGGGGCGACACGCCTTTAATCCTAGCACTTGGGAGGCAGAGGCAGGCGGATCTTGTGAGTTCAAGGCCAGCCTGGTCTACAGAGTGAGTTGCCAGACAGCTGGGGCTAACGGGGAACCCTGTCTCAAAAAGACCAAAAAAAAAAAAAAATAGTTGGTGACTTCTGGGGTAAGGAGAGTCGATTTTTGTTTAAGGATTTGACTCCTGGTAGATTAACCACGTGCCAGTGGACAGCTCCACACCCTTGCATGTGTGGACAGCACCAGTGGGTTATAAAAGATTCTTAAAAGAGAGGACACAGATTGGGAGGAGATGGGGAGGATCAGAGTGATTGGAGAGGTCAAGTGGGGGTGAGTGTGGTCGAAATACATTGTATATGTGGTGAAATTCTCAACGAATTAATAAAAAATTAAAAAAAAAATAAGGGTGATAGGGAGAGAAAGTGTTCCAGTCAGAGGGAACAGGTCCAGGAAGCTCTAGAGCACGCTGGAATTTGTGACTGCACTGGTGGTGACATAATAACAGTTGGAGGCAGGCAAGCCCAGCTGGGACGAGAGATCAGGATTATTGCAAATAGGAAGCCCTCAGTCCAGCTCCCTAGGATGTCACACTCCCGTGTCAGTTGAGTGAGGATGATTGGGAGACAGGGAGCTTACACCTGACGGGGAGGGGGAACGTCAGCCTACACGAGCGTCATTTCTCTGAGATAAGCCAGGTAAGGGTCTGCTTCAGACCCTGTGCAGAGAGGGTTGGAGAGATGGCTCAGTCAACAAAGTGACACTCCAAAAGTATGCAGACCTGAGTTCCATTTCCAAACCCCTGTGAAAAGCAGGGTGCAGCCGTGTGGGTCTAGCATTCCTATGCCCCTAAATTTGAGTTCATGTGAGTGATAAGGGCCTCGTGTGTGTACACTGCATGTCTGTCTTAGTTACTTCTATTGCTGTGATAAAAATGAACTAAAACCACTTGAAGAAGAAAGAGTTTTTTATTTTATCTTATATCTCCCAGGTCACAGTTCTCACTTAGAACCAGGGAACTCAGAGGAGTAAGCAGGCCACAGAAAAAGCTGCTAAGGCTATGTCCCTGGCAGTCTTCCTTGCTACAACCAGTGACCACCTGCCCTGGGGTGGCTCAGGCCAGCTGGAGCTACAGGGGACCCTATCTCAAAAAAGAAAAAAAAAAATGTCTTAAAAAAATCTCTTAATTGTGGCTTTTATAAAATCCAAAAACAAGTTAAATACTGTCTTTTCTCTCTCTCTCTCTCTCTTCTGCTCAATCTCTCTCTCATCTCTCTCTCTCTCTTTCTCCTCAGTCGTTTTGGATAGAGTCTTCCTATTAAGTCCCAGCTGGGCCTGGAAACTCACTATGTACACCAGGGTGGGCTTAAATTCACTGAGACCATCTGCCTACCTGCTTCTGCTTGCCTACGTGCTGGTGATTATGCTCAGCTTAATACGTGGCTTGTCCTTATTTCAAAAGGGAAATTCAGGAACACTTAAGCAAAAGCAAAACCTGGCTAAGGAGCTCCAGGCTGGTGCATCCGGGATCACTCAGACTGGCATTCTGGGCTCCAAAAAGCTTGGGCACATCACTTCTCTGGCTCTGCCGTATGTATGCAGCACATCGTTTGTCTTGTAGGCTCAGGCCAGCCCCACTCGCTAACGTCATGTCCAGTGGCAGTTGTCCCATTTTCCTGGCATCCTCCAGTATGTTGGGGTCTCTACTGCAACCAAGGTGCACTGTCACCAGTGGCCTGCTTCTGGTTCTTTAAACACACTAAGCCTCAACCTCTGCCATGTCTTCAGCCTTTACANAAAAAAAAAAAAAAAAAAAAAGCAATAAAAAGGCATGTTATACCCATAAAGTTTCTTTCTCTTTTTTTTATTTTTATTTTTATTTATTTTCGTATGTGTGAAAGTACTGTCTGCATGCAGGTTTGTGCACCTGTGTCATGCAATGCCTCAGAATAGGGTCTCAGGTCAGAATAGGGTCTTGGATTCCCCTGGAACTGTAGTTCTGCTGGAATTGGAGTTACAGATGGTTCTCAGCCGCCATGCGGGTGCTGGGGATCGAACCCCGGTCCTCTGCAAGAGCAGTCAGCATTCTTAACCGCTAGGCTATCTCTCCAGCCCCCATACCCATAAAGTTTCTTAGCAAATGCTTTTGGGGTAAATTTAGTCTTTTAGAGAATAGAACCCAAGTAATCCTTCCTCTCCATACATCACAAAAGTGAGCATCTTTCTGTACCATCCCCTGGGGGTTAGGCCAGGCAGAGCAGCTAGCCCATCAATGTTACACAGCCTTACCAGCACCCACACAGATTCAAATGGCCATCCTCAAGTTCCCAGCCCACCCACCCACTCCTGGCCTAGTATCCAGCCCAGTCTCCCCTTCCCTCCCGATGTCTTCACCTGGACCCATTAAGGAGGGTCTGGCTAGCCTGACATGACCTTTCTTTCCTTCAAAGTGAAACTATTAAGCTCTGGACAGACCCTTGGTAACTCCTGATTCATATTCACTTCTGACGAAGAAAGAAACCCAGCTATGGTTACGGTGAGAAGCTAGGGTGGGAGGGGTAAGGCAGGACTACAGGCAGGGACAAGGATGTTCCATGTCACAGAAGATGGGACTGGAGAGAGGGAGTCACAGTCGCAGGCTGAAGACAGGCTGAGGCAGAGATGCAGAGGCCCAGGAAGTCCCTGTCCCCGCTTCCCCAACCTCAAGATGTGTGGTGTTTCCTAGAAATGGCAAAGAGAGATTTCCTGGGGCCTTGAAGGTCAGCTGGCTGAGCCTGTAGGGGGTGAGTCCGTAGCCCTGTACAACCACGGAGTACGGTACCAGCAGATTCTCAGAAAATCACCCTGGTCAGAGCTCTGTGTTATTGTCTTTACCTGGGCAAGGCAAGGCCAAGCAGGCCCCAGCAGGCTCACCACATACCTTAGGGCCCCCAACCTGCTTTCTTTATCTTATTTTTCAGAAAAAGCCTCACTTTAGAGCCCAGGCTAGTCAAGAACCCTGTATAGCCCAGGCTGTTCTCAAACTTACAATAATTCTATCTTCCAAGTATTGGGATTACAGGTGTGAGCCACCACACCCAGCCCAAACTTTTTGTTGATCTGCCAATTCAATGAGCCCAGAAAGAAAAGCTCCTATTGGGGCTGGAGAGATGGCTCAGCAGTTAAGAGCACCGACTGCTGTTGCAGAGGACCCTGGTTTGAATCCCAGCAGGACCCTGGTTTGAATCCCAGCACCCGGGGCTGGAGAGATGGCCTAGCGGTTAAGAGCTCCGACCGCTCTTACAGAGGACCCGGGTTCGATCCCCAGCACCCACATGGCGGCTGAGAACCGTCTGAAACTCCAATTCCAGGAGAACTCCAGTTCCAGGGGAATCCGAGACCCGCTTCTGACCTCCGCGGCATTGCACGACACGAGTGCACAAACCTGCATGCAGACAGTACATTCATACACATACAGAAATAAATAAAATTAATAAAAAAAAAAATGAATCCCAGCACCCACATGGCAGCTAACAACCATCCATAAGTCCAGTTCCAGGAGATTCAACACCCTCTTCCCACCTCCTTAGGCATTGCATGACAGGTGTACTTACACGCATTGGGGCAACACACCTATACACATAAAGTAAAAATAAAAACTAAAATATTTGTTTTAAAAAAGCTCCAATTGGAGGCAATTAGTACTCAAACCATAGGAAGAAAAATCTCCCATTAGTTAGAATCTGGAAAGGTTGGGAGTAATTAGCAAATTGATTGCACAGGGTTTGCCAGAGGAGGTAAGACCAAGGCTAAGCTGGAGAAGCTGGGTCTCAGGGATAGCACCCTGTCCCAGGGCAGTGAGGCGTGGGCTCCTGTTGGCCATGAGCCTGAGCTAGCAGCCTTTCTAGTCCCAAAGCCAGGATCAGCAGCTTGGCTTCCCAGAGCTCTAGGGAACTTCAGGGAGCTCGAACCTCAGAGCCAGGGAGAACGCCTCCAAAATTCCGTGGGGTTTTTCTTCCCTAGTCAAAAGAAAACCTATTTATAGTGTGGAAATAGGCATGGAGAACTGGAGAGGCAGCATGCGAAATGTTAACGTGTTCGTTTTCTTCTTTTCCTTGTTTATATAGATTTAACCAAAAATAGGACTTTCGAGATAAGAAGAAAAAAAGATATTTTTTAAAGTATAATTAATTTTATACTTTAAAAATTAATTATACTGGGGCTGGAGAGATGGCCTAGTGGTTAAGAGCGCCGACCGCTCTTACAGAGGACCCGGGTTCGATCCCCAGCACCCACATGGCGGCTGAGAGCCGTCTGAAACTCCAATTCCAGGAGAACTCCAGTTCCAGGGGAATCCAACACCCTCTTCTGACCTCCGCGGCATTGCACGACATGGGTGCACAAACTTGCATGCAGACAGTACATTCATACACATACACAAATAAATAAAAAATTTTTTAAAAAATTAATTATACTTTAAAAATATCTTTTTTTTTCTAAGTCACGTCTGAGTCTGTTACCCAGGAATGTTTTTGCTGATTACTTTCTCTTAAGCAGATTCTTGGATGTAGAGTGGTGGTTATTTATATTGCATTCATTGTGGTTTTTTTTTGTCTTTTCGAGACAGGGTCTCCCTGTAGACCCAGCTATCCTGGAATTCACTCTGTAGACCAGGCTGGCCTTGAACTCACAAAGATCCGCCTGCCTCTGCCTCCCAAGTGCTGGGATTAAAGGCTTGCGCCACCACACCCAGCTTGGCTCAGAGTATTTGAACACCTGATCCCCGTTCTCCGCCCTGATAGGGAGGGTCACAGAAACCTTAGGAGGTGTGGCCATGCTGGAGGAAGCTGGGGGAGGGGCATGTTTTGGCCATACCTTCCTGCCATGATGGACTCACCCTCTGGAAACATAACCGAATAAACTCTTCCTTCTATAAGTTGCCCTGGTCATAATGTTTTATCACAGTAACAGAAAAGTAATTAATACACTGTGCAACAATGAGGACCTCATTTTGGATCCCTAGGACCCAGGAAGAAGCCAGGCATGGCGACTCATGCCTGCAATCCTAGCACAGACAAGAGGATCCCGGATCTCCAAGTCTAGCCAATGTTGGCAAGCTCCAGGTTCAGTGACAGCCCCTGTTTCAAAAATCCAGGTAGGGGCCAGTACAATGCCTCAGGAGGTAAAAGTGCTTGCCACACAGGCCTGGTCCCCAAGGCCGAGCCCCAGAACTTACATAAAGGTGAAAGAAGAAAACAGACGCCACAAAGCTGTCCTCTGACCTCCAGTGGCACATTGTTGTAACACGTGTGTTCCCACATACACACAGATATCAGGCATACACATGATAATAAATAATTAAAAATAAGGGGAAAAGCCATAGACACTCAATATTGACCCCTGGCCTTCACACACTCGAGCACGCGCGCACGCGCGTGCGCACACACACACACAAATTTGCATATATCATATATATACACAAATGTCTAGTATTTATCTAGTAAACACTATTACTCATTTAGCCATTCTCTCTCTCTCTCTCTCTCTCTCTCTCTCTCTCTCTCTCTCTTCTGTTCTGAGACAGGGTCTCCCTGTAGCCCCAGGTGGCTTGGAACTCACTATGTAGACCAGGATGGCCTTGAATTCACAGAGATCTGCCTGCCTCTGCCTCCCGAGTGCTAGGATTAAAGATGTGTCCACCACACTCAGCCCTAAATAAATTATTTATTTATTTATTTATTTTGGGTATTTTTGAGACAGGGTCTCCCTATTATCCCAGCTGGCCTGGAGCTCACTCTGTAGACCAGGCTGGCCTTGAACTCACAGAGATCCTCCTGCCTCTGCCTCCCAAGTGCTAGGACTAAAGGCGTGTACCACCATGCCCAGCTAAATAAGTAATTTTAGAAAAAGGAATAGAGGCTGGAGAGGTGGCTAAGAAGTTGAGAGTGCTGACTGCTCTTGCAGAGGACCCAGGTTCAATTCCCAGCACCCACATGGCGGCAAAGAATTGTCTTTAAGCTGGGCATGGTGGTGCACACCTTTAATCCTAGCACTCAGGAGGCAGAGTGGGCTAAAGAGCACCCCCCAACACCAACTGGGATTACAAAGGCATCTGAAGGAGGCAAGCAAAGCAAGCCTTCAACACAGTGAAGAGGCATTTGGGACTCACATTGGAATACAGGCAAGGAGAAGCCCATATGCCAGGAACACGAAGAAGAGACGACATGGGAAAGGGGCAGGATAATCCCGCACCAAGCTCTACCAACCCTATGGAAGATTCCTACAGTGGGATCCCCCAGGACATAGATATCAGAAACACAATTGTAAACATACTTAAAGAACTATAAGATTATAAAGAGCAAATCAAAGAATTAAGAAAAGAGAATGAAGAACTCAAGGACCTAGAGAGAGAGAATGACAAACTCCAGAAGGAAGTAGAAACACTGAAAAGATCCCGTGCTGAAAAAGATAAGGAAACCAACCATCGAAGCAAAGAGCTACAGGAAGAGATTGAGAAGCTCCAAAAGGAAGTTGAAATACTAAAGAAATCAGAAGAGGAAGTGAAAAAGGAAATCAAACACTCATCCAATCAAGAGGAAAGGAATGGAAAAAGCCTCAGAAGCAGAATGGAGGAAGCAGAACAAAGAATATCAGACCCGGAAGATAACACAGAACAACTAAAAACCTCAAGCAAAGATTATGAAAAATTTAAAAATACACAAAAGTGGAAAAACCAGGAACTGTGGGATGCTATGAAAAGATCAAACCTCCGCATCATAGGAATAGAGGAAGGAGAAGAATCTCAAGAGAATAGTATTGATCAGATCTTCAACAGAATAATAGATGAAAATTTCCCCAAACTAAAAATAGACAAACCCATACAAATACAAGAAGCACATAGGACCCCAAATAGACAAGATCAGAAAAGAAACACCCCACGCCATATCATAGTTAAAATGCTAGATGCCCAAAACAAAGACAAAATTCTGAGGGCTACAAAAGAAAAACAAGTCACATACAAAGGGAAACCCATCAGAATTACAACTGACTTCTCGCCTCAAACCATGAAAGCAAGAAGAACATGGAGCAAAGCATTCCCAGTGTTAAGGGACTACGGATGCCAACCCAGAATACTTTACCCAAGCAAAAAATGTCAATTATAGTGAAGGAGAGAGGAAACCTTCATGACATAAACAAGATGAAGATTGTCCGGAAATAACAACCTCCGCGAATACTTGAAGCAATTTCAAAGAACAGAAGAAAGAAAGGAGCAAACCATCCCCAAGCACCATGAAAGAGAAATCAATAAAAGCATAACTGCAGAAGTAGAAACCCACCAAAACCAAAACTTGCCCAAAGGCTAATACAGGCAAAAGGAAGCAACACAAACCTACAAGTCCTAACCTTTAACTATTAATGGGACTTAATTCCCCAATCAAAAGGCCATAGACTGGGAGATTGGATTAGGAAACAGAATCCATCGATATGCTGTTGTGCTGGATAGCTTAGTGTCAACTTGACACACCTGGGTTGAGGGAGCTCAATGGGGAATTGGCTCCATTGGATTTGCCTGTTGGCCACATCTGTGGAGGATTCGTTCTTTGTGGTCGAGCAGTGTGGGAGGGCCCAGCCCACAACAAAATGAGTGGTGCCACCCTGGCAGGTTGTTGTATATTATATAAGAAGCAGGCCTAGGCATGAGCCAGTGGGTGAGCAAGCCAGTGAACAACAGCATTCCTCCATGGCCTGTGCTTAGCTCCTGCTACCAGGTCTGCCCTGATTTCTGGCCTTGGGCTCCCTGAGTGATGAACGTGCCCAGGAGATTTAAGCTGAATAAACCCTTTCTTCCCAAGTTTGTGTCGGTCACGAGTGTTTGTCACAGCATGGAAGACCAAACTTAGAACAGAAATTGTACCAGAGAGTGGTGTATTGCTGTGACAGACCTGAACTTGGGTTTGGGGAATGATTTGTGAAGCGTTTGGCACTTTGTGCTAGAAAAAATATTGAATGCCTAAAGATCATTGGCTGTGAAACTTGGAACAGTTTTGATGAAAAGCGTTGTAGAAGATGGAGGCCTGGCCTTGTGGAAGTTTCTAGTTTCAAAGTGCAGCATAGACCATCAGGTCTGTTTAATCTACGGGCTCTGGTCAGCTGGGGCAGAAAAATCAGCTCTAAGTAAAAAGAGGACAGAACTGAAGTGATGTCCTTTGTTTTACTGGGACAATTGCTGCTGATTAGCTGGGGCTAAAAATCAGCCGTAAGTAACAAGAGACCAGAATCACCGTGGTAATGTCTTCTGGAAAGAATTTCATAGTGTCAGCACACAGAAGCTTTGTTCAGGAAGGGGCCTGAGCCTCCATCTCAAGCCAGAGCAGGACTGGTAGTGTGTAAGAGTCTCCTAATGGTTCTGGTGTTGAAATTTGCGGGGGTCACAGAGAGCAGCCAAGACTTGGCACTGGAGAAGTCAGGAAGACCATTGGTGGAAGTATACCTCAGTTGCAGTGAAGACCCAGGATTGCAGAGGTCATGGAGAGAAGCTGAGCTTTTGCACTAGGAGAGGCAGAAGAGGCCATTGGTGAAGGTACTGTCTCAGTTTCAGTGGAGACCCCATCTTTTTGGAGATGCCAGGACCATGGATGACCACCCAAGAGCAGCAGCAGGTGTGAAGGAGTTGGGCCTGGGTCTGCGAGGTGAGCTGTGTGCGCCATGGATGGCAGAGTCAGGAGAGGGGAAGCTGCCAAAAACCCTTTGGCGCCCAGAAGATCATGAATGAATCCCAGGTGTACAGCCTTGAGCTACTTTGCTAGACTTAGGTTTTGTTTTGAGAGTGCCTGATTCTTCCCTTGAAATAAGACAATACAGGGCGGAGTGATGGCCTAGCGGGTTAAGAGAGCCAACAGCTCTTTGCAGAGGACCCGGGTTCGTCCCCCGCACCCCATGGCGGCCAAGAACCATCTTGAAACTCCAATTCCAGGAGAACTCCATTTTCCAGGGCAATCCGAAACCCTCTTCTTACCTCCGTTGGCATTGCACGAACGGGTGCACAGACTTGCATGCAGACAGTACATTCATACACATACAGAAATACTTTAAAAACATTTTTTAAATGAATAAGACAGTACTTGTTTTGATTTTTACAGCAGCCCACAGTTAAGAGACTTTTACATAGACTGTGCACTTTTAAGTGTTTGGACATTTTAAGGACTGGGGGCTTTTAAATTTGTACTGTCTTAGGTTGTTAACATCATACTTTGGGGATAAGGAATGGAAAGGTGGTGGTTTAATAGTGATGTGTTTTTGTGTGTCAAGTGACAAGGGTTCAATTGTGCTGGTATAGCTTTAGTGCTAACTTGACACACCTGGGTTGAGGCGAGCCCTTTCAATTGGGGGAATTGGCTCATTGGACTGGCCTGTCGAGCAATGTGGGAGGGCCCAGCCCACAATGGAGTGGTGCCACCCTGGGGCAGGTGTAGTGTCACATATTAAGTAAGGCAGCTGAGCATTGGCCAGGGGAAAAAGCCAGTAAACAGCATTTCCTCCATGTTTGTGCTTCAGCTCCTGCCTCCAGGTTGCCGCCTGCGTTCCATGCCTTGGGTTCCCCTAAGTGAACAGAACTGTTGCCCCAGGAGATTGTAAAGCCTTGAATAACCCTTTTCCTCCCACGTTGGTGTTGGTCAGAGTGTTTTTGTCACAGCACTGGAAGAGAAACTAGAAACAAACCCTAAACGCAAACAGACAGGAAGAAATAATGAAAATCAGAGCAGGAAATCAATGAAATAGAAACAAAGGAATAACAATACAAAACAATCAATGAATCCAAAATGTTGTTCTTTGAAAGGGAAATAAACACGATAGACAGACCTCTAGCCTAGAACAAAAGAAGAAGGAACAACTCCAAAATCAATACAATCCGTGATGAAAAGGGACATATCACAACAACGACCAAGGAAAAGATCCAGAAATCATACGGGAATACTCAAAAAACCTATACCTCTACTAAGTTGAAAACCTAGGAGAAATGGATGAATATCTGAAAATCCTGGGAATCACCAACGTTCAACCAAGAAGAGAGTTATCGCACAGATTAAAACAGCACCCCAAAAACACATGAAGAAATTGAAGATGTAATGTACGAGACTCACCTAAAAACAGCCCAGGCCCAGACGGTTTCACAGCAGAAATTCTATAAAAACATTTTCTAAAAACGACTTACAACCATTATTATGGAAATTGTTTAGAAGGAACAGAGGAAATTCTCCCAAAATTCCTCTATGAAGCCAGCATACTCTATTATCAAAACCAGGTAAAGATAAAAACAAAAAAGGAGATTATTAGGACCCACTTCCCTATATGAACACAGATGCCAAAAGCCTAAACCTGATACTGGCAAATCTCATACAAACACACATCAAGAAGATCATTATCTATCATGACCAGGTTGGACTCCTACCAGAGATGCAGGGATGGTTAAACTTATGAAAATCAATGTAATAAACATTATCAAATACATAAATGGAATGGAAAGACAAAAACCACACCATTCTATCTCAATTGATGCTGAAAAAGCCTTTAACAAAATCCATCATTCCCTTCATGCTTAAAAGTCCTCGAGATAATTTGGATTGGAGGGATCATTCTCAATGTAATCAAAGCCCTACACAGGAAACCCACAGCTCAATATATAATCCTAAATGGGGAAATGACAAAAACATTACCTTTAAAGGTAGGAAACTCGGCAAGGCTGCCCCCTTTCACCCCTCCTCTTCAATATAGTGCTTTGAAACACTTGCTAGAGCATAAGATAAGAAAAGGACATTAAAGGAGTACTAATTGGAAGAAGTCAAACTATCCCTAATTGCTGATGATATTGATTGTTTTCCTAAAGGATGCTAAAAACTTTACCAGTAAACTCCTAGAAACGCTTAACAGCTTCAGCAAATTGGCAGGGATCCCAAAATTAACCTAAAAAAAAAAATCAATGGCCTTATGTTTCACCATACACCAAGCAAACTGGAGAAAGAATTCAAGGCGACCTTCCCACTTACAATAGCCAAAAACAATAAAGTACCTAGGAACAAAACCTAAACCAAAGACACAAAGATCTTACAACACAAAATTTTAAACCTTAAAGAAAGAAATTGAAGAAGACATCAGAAGAGAAAAACACTTCCATGCTCATGGATTGGGAAAAATTAACATTGTAAAAATGTCCATTCTACCGAAACTCTTGTATAATTTAACGCAATCCCAATGAAAAATCCCCAAGAGTTTCTCACAGGCTTGGAAACAAACAAGTCCTTTAACATTCCTTGGAAACAAAAAAGGACCTTGATAGCCAAAAACAACCCTGACTGAAAAAGTACTACATAGGGGGGATCCTCTATACCAGACTTCAAATATAACTACAGGGTATCGTCATCCAAACACCTTGTTACTGGCACAAAAACCAGACCTGTTGACCAATTGAACAAAACAACCGAAGATCCAAACCGAGCACATACCCAATTTCAGCCATCTCATATTGAACAAAGAGGCCAAGAAGGGACCACCAATGGAAGAAAGACAGCATCTTCAGCAAGTGGGTGGCAACTGGAACACCACTCGTAGAAGAAATGAAATTAAAACCCCCCTACCTCTCGCCCGCTACAAAAAGTCAACTCAGATGGATCAAAGACCTCCAACATGAAACCCCAAACTCAGAAGGTGATTAGAAGAAAAAGTTGGCAGAAGACTACAAGACATAGGTTGGGGCAGGAAAAGCTCCTAACTCGTACAGCAGCTGTGCAAGGAATTAAGTTGACAATTGGAAAATGGGGACCATTAAACTCAAAAAGCTTCTGTACATCAAAAGAACCAATCAAGGAGTGATGAGAAATCCCACAGTGTGGGAGAAAACCTTCACCGTAGAAACATCTGACAAAGCATGATTTCCCGGAAATATAAACTACTCAAAAATCACAAAAAGGAAAGAAAACCAAAATGATCCACTCGCTAGATGGAGCAAACGGCTGAACAGAGACTTCACCAAGTGAGGAATTAGAGATAGGCTGATGGTGAAAAACACCTTAAGACGTGTTCAACATAGCCAGAGCATGGTGGCGCACGCCTTTAATCTAGCACTTGGGAGGCAGAGGTAGGGTGATGGATCTTGTGTAGTTCAAGGCCAGCTGGTTACAGAGTGAGTTCCAGGGACAGCTGGGGCTATACGGAGGAACCCTGTCTCGAAAAGACCAAAAAAAAAAAAAAGAAGTGTTCAATATCACTAATCATTAAGGAAATGCAAATCAAAACCACTCTAAGATATCATCTTACTCCAATAAGACTGGCTAGGATCAAGAATTATGCTGGGCTGGCTAGCCAGGAAACCCTCTTTGCTTTCCCTGTGCTGGGATTACAAGCATGCACCACCATGCCCGGCGCTGGGAATCAAATTCGGGTCTTGCACACTAAGCTCTCTGCTGACTGCTGTTCTCCCAGCCCTGAAGTTGCTTTTGTCTGCTATTCTGTCACAGCAACAAGACAAGTAACTAACACACAGAGAGGCCCAGGAGTAAGCAGCGATGGGACACCAGGCTGGCAGTGGATCCAGAGGGTGGCGAGTGGCCTTTGTGTAACTCCGTCCCTGTGTATTCTGGGGGTGTAAAGCAAAGATCCCACAGTTCTCTGTAGTCATTGGCTTGGAACATTCCCAAGTTTCCTCCCCTTTGCTCCTCCAGTCCCCAGTGCTTGCCCCTCCAAGTACAGCCAAGAAGCCCCGTTTCAGCAGCCACGATGCTCCGAGCCTTCCTGTATTGCCAGCAGCATTTAAAATTCACTTTGCTGGGCTGAAGATGTAGCTCAGTGGTAGCATGCAAGGCCTGGGGTTGTATCCCCAGAACCACTGCCAAAGACCACACATACAAAAATCCATTTTGCTCAGGTTAGTCTGTTTTGTAACTGACTATTAGGGAGGTCAGTGCCACTAAATGAGAAATATAAATGCAATTCTCTCTGCTTTATATGATGAACTAACAGGAAAGCCAGGTTAGGAGCCAGATAGACCTTAGTTTGAAGCTTAGACCTACGTCTTGGCTGTGTGATCCTAGGTTAGTCACTTAGCCTTTCTGAGCCTAGTCTTCCTTTTGAGTATCGTGGGGATTATCTGAGTGCTTGCATGTAGGATTGTGAAAATTAAGCCCAGGTTTATAAAGCCAGCTCTGAGTGGGCACTCTGATAGTCTCATGGGAGAGGAACAGGAGCTGGAGTCATCGAGATTCTTGTAAGGTGGAACAGGATTGACAGTGGTGGGCAGGAGATGTAATGCAGGTCTACATTCTCCCAAGCAGCTCGGGGGTGGGGGTGGGAGAAGTAGGTCAAAAGCTTGGGGGCCTAAGTCAGGGTTGACTAGGGAGTTGAAGACTCTCCCTGACATAACTCCCTTTATTATTTTTTTAATGAGGTCTGGTTAGTCTCACACCTGGAACCCTCCTGCCCCAGCTGCTGCCCCCAGTTTTTACCCCTTCTTTGCAACCTGGAGCCTGCCTTCTCCCCAGACCCAAGGCAGGAGAGGAGAAGTGATACTAGTTTCACAAGTTGCTGAGCTGTCTGGGTTGTGGCTGCAAGGCTGCCAGCACTGGGTGAAAGACTGTGGTGCCTGGCTAGTTTCCATCCCCAGGGGGATCACATCCGGCTACAGCAGGGAGGACTCTGCCCCTCCCATTTCCTAGGAAGGCATTTCCTTCCTTCCTCTGTGTCTCCTCCAAGAACTTCAGGCTGCAAGTGTGTAAGTAGCCAGATCTGACAAGGCTGGTTGAAAGTGGTGGCAACGTGCCGGGCGTGGTGGCGCACGCCTTTAATCCTAGCACTCGGGAGGCAGAGGCAGGCGGATCTTTGTGAGTTCAAGGCCAGCCTGGTCTACAGAGTGAGTTCCAGGACAGCTGGGGCTACAGGGAGACCCTGTCTCGAAAAGACCA
>VZQC01006857.1:585996-681040 GCA_009823505.1 Rhizomys pruinosus
AAAAAAAAAAAAAAAAAAAAAAAAAAAAAAAAAGAAAGTGGTGGCAAGATAGTCACATTTCTATTGTATTTTCCCACCTGTACTTCTACCTGGCAAAATTAGACAGGCATTCCAATTTGCTTGTTGCTGTGATAAAACCCTCTGGCCAAGGGCTGGAGAGATGGCACAGCAGTTAAGAGAATTGGTTGTTCTTGCAGAAGACCTGGGTCGGATCTCTGTGAGTTCAAGGCCAGCCTGGTCTACATAGTGAGTTCCAGGCCAGCTGGGGCTACAGAGAGACGTTGTCTCAAAAAGACCCGCCAAAATTTTTTTATTTATTTGTTTTTATGTGTATGAGTGTATTGCCTTATGTAAATGCATCTGTGTTGTGCAATGTCTGTGGATGTCAGAAGAGGGTGTCAAACTCCCCTGGAACTGGAGTTATAGATGGTTGTTAGCTACCATGTGGGTACTAGGAATCACACTTGGGTCCTCTGCAGGAGAAGCCAGTGCTCCTGACTGCTGAGCCATCTCTCCAGTCCTCTCACTCACACTTCTGTCCTCTGTGGGAGGACCGCATGACATAGGTGCACTTACATGCATGCAGGCAGACACTTGTATACATAAAATAAAAAATATAACAAACAAAATAAAAAAACACTCTGACCCAAAGCAACTTGGGGAGGAAAAAGATTATCTTATTTTACATTTCCAGATAACAGGTGATTATTGAGGCTTGTCAGAGTAGGAACTCAAAGCAGGGACCTGAAGACATGGCCGCTTGGTCCAGGCAGCATTACCTACAACCAGGGAAAGTCACTCACAGATAGGAAAGTCAGCAGAAACCACAGAGGATGTTGCCTTGCTCTCCCTGGCTCATATTTAATTAGTGTTCTTACACAGCCCAGGACCACCTGACTGGGGGATGGTGCTGCCCACACTGGGCTGGGCCCTCCTATGTCAATTAATAATCAAGACAATCCCTCACAGACATGGCCACAGGCCAATGTGATCCAGGCAGTCCCTCAGTGGAGGCTTTGCCTCAGATGACTCTAGGCCATGTCAAGTTGACAAAGCTAACTGAAATGACACAGTAAAGGCCAATCCAGACCCCGAAACCTATTTATGTTTGTTCACAGAAAATACTGCTTTGAATGAAATAAGATAGTTTATTCCAAGCCAAATATGAGTGACCAGGGCCAGAGAACACAAACTCAGTTGCTCTGCATGTATGTTCCATCATGGAAGAGCAGCAGGAACTTTCATGGTTGGAATTACAGGACATGAAAGGGGTCCTCAGATGGGCAGCTATAGCATAGCAGGAAATTCCTCCTGCAGGGTTCAGGTCTTAGCTTTGGTTTGCCAGAGACTGACCCCCGGGCCTCTCGCATGCTGTAAGGGTGCTAACATATTAGCAACATGTGCTAACTTGTTAGTGTGCTAACATGTGGTAGGCATACACACTGCACCACAGAGCTAGATCTCCAGTCCTTTTTTCTCCTTTAAATTTTTTTTTTAAGTCAGGTGTGGTGGCACATGCCTTTAATTCCAGGAAAAGGCAGGTGGATCTCTGTGCGTTCAAGGCCAGCCTGGTCTACAAAGCAAGTTCCAGGCCAGTTGGTGCTATGGGGAGAACCTGCCTCAAAAATACCAAAAAAAAATTTTTTTTTAGAGATAGAGTGTCACCAACTTGCCTAGGCTGGTTCTGAGCTCATCCTAAAGCAGAGGCAGGCCTTGAACTGGTTATCATCCTGCTTCAGCCTCTTGAGTAGCCAGGGTTAGGAGCCTGTGCCCCCAGGTCCAGCTTCAGGTATTCTCCCCCCCCCCCAGAGAATCAGAAAGGAGCAATCAGGGTGTTTCAAGTCCAGATTATGCAGAGACCTAATCACGAATCTTGCAAACTCCAATCATCATATTCTATCTGCTCTCCAAAAGGAGGAACAGGTAAGGATTATCCCACCTGACCATAGGTAATCTCTTTATATCATTCTTAGCTGCAGGGTCTATGGATGCCAGAGGTCTGTTAGGCTGAGCCAAACCTTCCAAGAGTAGTCAGGGACAGTAGATCAGATACAGAAGTAACAGACAATGTGTGGCTATTAAAAGAGACTAAAGCTGGGTGTGGTGGCGCACGCCTTTAAACCTAGCACTTGGGAGGCAGAGGCAGGCGAATCTTTGTGAGTTCAAGGCCAGCCTGGTCTACAAAGTGAGTTCCAGGACAGCTGGGGCTACAGGGAGACCCTGTCTCAAAAAGACTAAAATAAATAAATAAATAAATAAATAAATAAATAAATAAATAAATATAAAAGAGACTAACATAAGCCCAACCTACTTTGGGTCTCTATCTACAACATTCCATCTCTCCTTGGCTGATTTAGAACATCAATCTTGATGTTCTAAATCAGCCAAGGTCAAACAATCTGAAGGCTCTTGAATATAAACAGATCTTTGTCACAGAGCTTTGGCTCATAATAAAAGTAAATACTGTTTCTTCTATCTTTATCATTGTTACTATTACTATAGGATCTCACTATGTCACCAAGGTTGGTCTCAAACTCCAGGACTCAAGTGACCCTCCTGCTTCAGCTTCCCAAGTAGCTGGACTACAGGCAGCTCCTGCCATAGCCTTCTGTGTTTGCATTATTTAGTTATTATTTTATGAGTATGTATGTGCACCACAGTGTACAGGTGCCCACAGAGCCCAGAAGAGGGGCTCATCGGATCCCCTAGAACTAGAGTTGCAGGCAGTTGTCAGCTGCCTGATGTTGGGTGCTGGGAGCCAAACATGAGTCCTCTCTAAGAACAGCAAGTGCTCTTAATGGCAGATCCAAATCTCCAGCCCCTGCTTTTCTATTCATTTTCTTTATTTATTTTTTAATATTTTGTTTATTAATCCTATTTTTTGTAAGTGCACCCATGTCATGCAATACCTACAGTGGTCAGGAGAGGGCATCAGATTTCCCTGGAACTGGAGCTATGGACAGTTGTTAGCTGCCATGTGAGTGCTGGGAATCAAACCCAGGTCCTCTCCAAAAGTGTCCAGTTCTCTTAACCACTGAGCCATCTTTATAGCCCTGCTTTTCTAATTTTTTGTGTGTGTTGTTATTGTTTTTGTTTTTTGGTCTTTTTGAGACAGGGTCTCCCTGTAGCTCTGGCTGTCCTGGAACTCACTCTGTAGACCAGGCTGGCCTTGAACTCACAAATATCCGCCTGCTTCTGCCTCCCAAGTGCTAGGATTAAAGGCATGTGCCACCTCGCCCGGCGCTTTTCTATTCTTAACAGATGTGGACAACTATAAAGCCAGCATAAGACTAACATCAAATCTGTTTGAGTTTCCTCATTTATTTTATCTGTGGCATATTTACTGGTGGGTGTCAAGAATTCACATCTAGGCAAAGAAAAGGAAATACTCATTTGTATAACTGGAAAGAAAGACTAGGGATGGGCATGTGTCGGGTACAGCTGGATCCAGAGTTTTGAATGATTCCATGACCGTCCTCTGCTTCCATCTCTTAAGCCAGAAAGATGGCTACCAGCAGGGAGACCCTGTCTCAAAAAGACCAAATAAATAAGTAAATAAATAAATTAACTATCCCTCTCTTGAAAAAATAAAGTAAGTTGTCACAGGACTGTAATCCCAGCACTTGGGATGCAGAGGCAGTCAGATCTCTGTGAGTTCAAGGCCAGCCTGGTCTACAGAGTGAGTTCAGGACAGCTAGGGCTACAGGGAAACCCTGTCTCAAAAAGACCAAAAATAAATCAATAAATGAAAAATAGCAGGACAAATGATATTGCTCTCCGGCCTTCAAGAAAATACTTTTACACAGGAACATGTACACATGCATATATGGGGGGGGTTGATTCTCTGTGGTCCCCTTCCATCCCCAGATCCCAAGAAGGGGGTCCAGGCTTTGCTCTCCCTGATAGCCCATCTCCCCTCTAACTCCTCATTCTCGCTCCCAGACACTGCCAGTCTCATTCAATGGAAAATTCAAGAACTTCCTGCACCCGGCTGCTTGCTACAGCCCCTTCCAGCAAGCAGACCCAGACTTTTCATCTTGTTCAGCTATTTTGAAACAGCTCTTTCCAAGCAGCTCAGAAATGGGGGCTGCGGCTTGATTCGAGGTTAAACAAATAAGTACCATTTCTCCGCTGACGATCTAGGAATGAAAGATTTCTTAAGGCAAATTCCCAAGCTGTATGCTCCAGAAAAAAATGCTGCCCTAAATTGCAGGGTTCCAGTCCAGTGTTCTCCATTTCGAAGATATCTGGGTTGGTTTTGGCTGAGCTCTGCACAGAGCAAAGGGACCAATGGTGGTGTGGGCGACCAGGCACGAGGCTCTGGGCTCTGCAAGGCCCAACCTCAGCCTTCTTGGCAGACAGCCTGCTAACCCAGGCCCACAGCACCTCAGAGGGTCTGGGGGATTTCTTGGCATACTGGGAAATGTTGTTCCTCACCTTGAGAGGGCTGGGCTGGACAGCTAGCTATGTGGCTAGCTTTGGGGGCTGCTTGAAGCAGAATGGTTGTGTCCTCAAGGCTTGAGAGTAGGCAAGAAAAAGAAAGAAAGAAAGAAAGAAAGAAAGAAAGAAAGAAAGAAAGGAAGGAAGGAAGGAAGGAAGGAAGGAAGGAAGGAAGGAAGGAAGGAAGGAAGGAAGGAAGGAAGAAATTAAGAAAGAAAGAAAGAAAGAAAGAAAGAAAGAAAGAAAGAAAGAAAGAAAGAAAGAAAGAAAGAAAGAAAGAAAGAAAGAAAGAAAAAAAAAACCAACAGCAAACAAACACATGCTCAGACAAATGAACTACCAGAGCCTTCTGGGCTCTTTTTGTCTAAGAGCCATTGTTCTTTGTACCCAAGCTGAAAAGCTAGAAATAGTTTATAGCCAAGCATGGAGGTATGCCCCATAATTTCAGTCAGCACTTGGAAAGCTGAGGCAAGAAGATTGCAAAGTGAAGGCCAGCCCGGGCTACCTAGCAAGTTCCAGGTCAGCCCCCATAGTTATAGTAAAACTGAGTCTCGAAAACAAGAGTTTTCAGTCCTCCTGACCCTTGGAGATAGACTGAGAATAGAACAATATAATGTTCATGGACTTGCTGGTCCTTCCTACGTGCCCCTGCTGTGGTGTGTAAGGAGCTTGGGCCTAGGAAAATGAGTGCTTGGGAGGAGTGTTGTCAAAAGCCCCACCCTAGGTGCTGGCATCTCGGCTTCAGGCACTGTTACCTGCAGAGGTGTGCGTTCCAGAAAGGGTAGCTACAGGGGCCTTGAGCTAGTTCAGTTGGTCAAGCACATGCCATGTAAGCATGAGAATCTGGCTTTGAACCTGAAGCCCACGTAAAAATCCAGGCTGGGCTAGAGAGATGGCTCATTGATTAAGAACACTGACTACTCCTGCAGAGGACCCAGGTTTGGTTCCCAGCACCCATGTGGTGGGTAACAACCACCCATAACTCCAGTTCCAGGGGATCTGACACCCTTCTCCATCCTCCACAGGCAGTGCACAACACAGGTGCACTTACATATGTGTAGGCATAACACTCATACATATAAAATAAAAATAACTAGCCGGGTGTGTTGGCACACACCTTTAATCCTAGCACTTGGGAGGTGGAGGCAGGTGGATCTCTGTGAGTTCAAGGCCAGCCTGGTCTACAGAATGAGTTCTAGGACAGCTAGGGCTACAGGGAGACCCTGTCTCGAAAAGACAAAAATAATAATAACAATAATAATAATTAAAATAAAAATAAATAAGAACTGGAGAGATGGCTGAGTGGTTTCTGACTGCTCTTGCAGAGGACCTGGGTTTGATTCCAGGACTCACATCGTGGCTAACCATCAGTAACTACAGTTCCAGGGGAATTCCACACCCTCGTCTGACTCTGTGGGCTTTGTACAACATGGGTATACTAGTACACATGTAGACAATGTACTCATACACATAAAATAAAAATAAATAAAATAAACCATCTTGATAAATACATATAAATTTATTTATTTATTTTTGCCTTTTTGAGACAGGGTCTCCTTTTTAATTCCAGCTGCCTGGAGCTCGCTCTGTAGACCAGGCTGGCCTTGAACTCACAGAGATCCACCTGCCTCTGCCTCCTGAGTCCTGGGATTAAAGGTGTTTGTCACCAGCTATTTATTTATTTTTAATCCAGGCATACTCTTGTAATCACAGTGCTGCAGAAGTGGACACAGAAGGCTCCCTGGGTGTCCTGATCAGCTGGCCTAGCCTAATCCGTGAGCCCTAGGCATCAGTGAGGACACTCTACCTCAGAAAAAAAGATGGACAGTGCCTGAGGAAGAACAGCACCTGGGGCCATTCTCTGGCCTCTACACACATGCATACATGGGTGGGTGTGTGTGTGTGTGTGTCTGTGTGTGTGTGTGTAGCTCCTCCCTCCCCATTCATATACACATAAAGTGTGGCCACGAGATGAAGGCACTCCTGTCACCTTGGCTCCCGGAGGGAGGCCATGGAGAATTGCCTGTCAACCTGCTAGAACCTCCAGCCCGAGAAAGGAATAAGCTGCTATTACGTCCAGCCACGGAGCCCCAGGGGTGTTTGAGCTGCAGCATTACCTGATCTGGTCTGACTGATTCAGCTGGTGGCACACTCTGGGCTGCCCTGCCACATTGTTCACTACGAGAGAGACCAGCTTGTACTTCCTTCTCCTTTGGCCAACAGCCTTCACTCCAAAGAGCACTCCCATGCAGGAGTCCCAAAGACTTCAGAAACATCTCTGAGGCTTGAACCTGTATCCGTGCCTTCCTCTCTGCTTTTCTGAAGCATGCGAGCATTTTTATAACATGGCACTTACCCTTACATGAAGCACTGTCTCCGATGATCCCCCATAAGGTAGCTGGGAAGGGCCTAACTCCTATCTTTTTATCTTTATTTTTTTCTGAGACAGGGTCTCCTGTGTCCCAGGCTGGTCTTGAACTCACTATGTAATAGAGGGAGGATGACCTTGATCATCTGCCTCTACTGTCTGAGTATTATAATTACAGGAGTATTATAATTACAGGCATGTACTACTATGCCTGCTTTATGCAGTTCCGGGGTTCCAACTCAGGGTTCCTGTATGCTAGGCAAGAACTCTAGTGATTGAGTTCCATCCACAGCCCAATTCCAATTTTTAGGATGAGAGCATAGGGGTTTGGGGAGATGACTCAACAAAGAGCACTGGCTACTCTTACATAGGACCGGGTTTGATTCCCAACACACACACAGCAGCAAACAACTATCTGTAACTCTAGTTTCAGGAGAATCCAACTTCCTCTTCCCACCTTCATGGGCATTGCATGACACAGGTGCACCTACACACATGCAGGCAATACACTCATATACATAAAATGAAAATAAAAAATAAAATAAGAGGAAAGCATAGGCACTACAAAGGACTAAGTCCAAGGCCAGAGTTAATTCAAGTACTCCAACCTCATCTTGAGTCTCCAGCTGCAACAGCAGTATTTTCTTTTCTTTTTGGTCTTTTTGAGACAGGGTCTCCTCGTAGCCCCAGCTGTCCTGGAACTCACTCTGTAGACCAGGCTGGCCTTGAACTTACAAAGATCCGCCTGCCTCTGCCTCCCAAGTACTAGGATTAAAGGTGTGCGCCACCACACCCAGCTATACCAGCAGTATTTTCAAAAGGTAGTGTTCACTCTGACCCTGGGCCAGGCAATCTTCATGCTAAGCTCACATTTTTTTAAACTATTTTTTTAATTTTTATTTATTTCTGTATGTGTATGAATGTACTGTCTGCATGTAGGTTTGTGCACCCGTGTCGCGCAATGCCGCGGAGGGGTCCTCTGTAAGAGAGATCGGCGCTCTTAACTGCTAGGCCATCTCTCCAGCTAAGTTCACATTTGAGAACCTTACCTCATGCTGCCTCTACCCACAGGGAGTGAAGCTACCCCTAAACTGACAGGTTTTCAGGGTACAGCAGAAGCTCAACTCCCCAACAAAGCAAAGCACACAAAAACATCTACCTGTCAGGTTGCTCTTTCTGGCTGACATCCCCCCCCAAAAAAAATCTTCTTTGGGTGAAAATACAAATTGTCCTAAACCCCTCAAGATCTCCCTCTGGTGTGTTAGCGTGGCCCCTCCCAGCTGCTTATCAGTAAAAGGACAAGCCCAGCTGGAGGCAGCAGGGAGTTAGGAGAGGACCAGGAGATGCTGAGCACCTGGGGGCAGGGAGCCGGTACTGGGGTGCAGATTCTAGGGTAAGTGACTCTGAAATGACAAAGAAATGCCACTGAGGAGCTGGTTAAAATGGCACATCTCAGGAAGAGTTGGAAAAACTGGAGTAAACTCTCAGTCTTCCTGGTTACTACCTGAGCAACCTAGGAACCTGTGTGTGTGTGTGTGTGTGTGTGTGTGTGTGTGTGTTGTATGCATATATGTGTGTGGATGTACTTGACCATGTGGGTGGATGTGGAGGCCAGAGGTTGGCATGGTGATGTCGATCCTCAATTATGTCTCCATCTTATTTTTTAATACTTTATTATTTTTATTTTGTGACTGGGTATATGGCCTGCAGGATGCAAGTGTACCCATGTCATGCAGTGCCCTCAGAGGTCAGAAGAGGGTGTCAGATCCCCTGGAACTGGAGCTACAGATGGCTGTTAAGTATCATGTAGGTACTAGAAATCCAGCCCTGGTCCTCTGTAAGAATGGCCAGTGTTCTTAACCACTGAGCCATTTCTCCAGCCAGCCCCACATCTTACTTTCAAAGACAGGCNTGCATGTGTGTGTATGCATGTGAAGGAAGAAGTAGACAGATGTTGTGTGTCTTCTTCAATCACCTACTTTAATTTTTTGAGACAGGTCTCACTGAACCTGAAGCTCTCTGTTTCATCTAGACGAGCTAGCCAGTGAGCTCCCAGGATCCTCCTGTCTGCGCACCCCAAGTACTGGGATCACAGGTGTGTGGTTATACTGGAGCACTCGGCCTTTATGTGAGTTCTGTGGGTAAAAACTTGGGTTTTTCTGCTTGTGCAACAAGTAGAGTATTTTACTGGCTGAGCTTCTCTGGCTCTTATTTTATCTTTGAAACAAAATATTGCTCTGTTTGAAAGCTGATCTCAAGTTCTTGGGCTGTAATGGTCCCCCTGCCTCAGACTCCCGAGGACGAGGACAACAGGCACATGCTACCTTGCCTGGCCTTGTTGGGCATGTTTGAGCAGCTGGAGTCTGAAACAATGTGCCCTCAGCTTCCTTCTGCTCAGTGGGGATGGTAGCCCAGACTAGTGGTTTATTTTGAGTGTTTCTCAGTGACCCCTAGTTTCTATAAGGTCCGACCAGCAGCGTATCTGTGCTCCTGGGGGAAGGAGAATTGGAGCTCTTTCTGGGAGAATCCAGTTCTGAGTGTTTCAGGAAATTTCTGATCTGCCAGATTTCTGTGTAACTGATCAGTCAGAGATTGGGGGTGGGGGGGTTGTTTCCCGTCAGTCCGGCTTTTGTCTCTCACATGAGCCCGAGACAGACAAACCACAGCCACAGACTCAACCAGCTGTGGAAGCATCGAACAGGAAACCCAGAACATCTGGTGCTCCACTTCCTCTGAAGACCAGGCGTGTCTGGGTGCCTGCGTGTGGCTGCTTGTGTTTGCGTCTGTTTTCTCTCCTGCTGTCGGTTAGCGGGACTCAGATGCAGACAGAATTGGAAACCACAGGCCTTGTGGTGACAAGGAAGTCAGACACTGGCTCCCTGATCCTTGACAACACGTGGCTGTTCCTCAGACACTATCCCCAGCAGGATCTGACCCCGGCTCCAGGCCACCCTCCAACCCCCAATGCAAGACACTGTGCAATCGAGGCAAGGCATTGTTTTCCTTTTGTATTTAGGTGGTTTTCCAGTCACTGTCTGGGCTGCAGTGGGAGGGTTCTGCTTAAATATAACTTGGCCTCAGCGTGCAGACTCACAAAATGCAGTGTCTGGATGAAGCTTCTTTTATGATAATTTGAAAATCTGTGGGTGACCAGCAAAGCCATGTGCTGATCAGGGGACTGTTTTTCCACTAGTGTTGGTGACCTCTGTGTAATGGCCAAAAAATACAGTTTCTTGGGTCCCACTCCCTGTAATTTTTTAAAAGAAAGACATATAAGCTGTGTGTAGTGTTGCACGCCTTTAATCCCAGCACTCAGGAGGCAGAGGCAGGTGGATCTTTGTAAGTTCAAGGCCAGCCTGGTCTACAGAGCAAGCTCCAGGACTAAAGGGAGACTCTGTCTCAAAAAGACAAATATATATATATATATATATATATATATATATGAATATGAAGTGGAAAGAAAATATTCCTTTTAGCCCAGTGTGGTGGCACACAGCTTTAAACCCAGCACTCAGGAGACAGAGGCAGTAAGATCAAAGCCAGCCTGGTCTACATAGTAAGTTTCAGGCCAGCTGGGGCTACAGAGAGACAAGAGAGAGAGAGAACTCTCAAACCATGGAATAAGGTTGAGTCTTAGTACCCTTAGGAGACAGGCAGTTTGTTGATGCACTTTTAAGAATTATAAAATTGAAAAAAAAAAAGAATTATAAAATTGAGACACAGAGAGGGTTATAACTCACCAAAGATCACATAGCAAGTACAGAGCAGGGCCAAGGTTCTAATTCAAATCAGGTCCTGCCCCCCCCACACCCTAGATCATGTAGATCACACTTTATTCTTTCAATGAATACTGATAAACTGCCTGGCATGCAGCTAGTGCTCAATGTTTCTTAAATTAATGAAATGTGCTATCTATCATTCGAAGAAGAGACTACACCATCCTCATAAGAGAACCCCTAGGAATCTCGAGTGCTTAGCACAGAATGGGTCTTTGTTACTGCAGTGGTTAGTGTCAGAGCCTGGGTCCAGTCAGCCTTGACCACCTAGGCTCAGTAGCCTATTCTCAAGAGGCCAATTAAGGAAACAAATAATGAAGAGCAGAGAAAGGAGATTCATTCAATGTGGCCACGTTGTAAAAAGGAAGGGGGTCCAGCGACTAACCCCAAGTCGTCCATCTTCAGGGTCCTGACATGAGGTTTAGGTGTAAACGGAGGGCAAGATGTGCATGCATGAGCAAGCAACCAGTGCCACCGTTCCTTCAGCTGGCTTTCTGCAAGGCTGTCGGACAAAACTGTCAGAGCTCTGTGAAATCTTTCTAGGAGACAAGCTCTCCCTGTCTGGCAATGGGTTGGGCCTTTTTCTGCTCCCCATGAGACTCCTGGGGAAATTCTAATGTCTTGGGGCCCATTGTTTCCAATAGTCTAATAGACAAAGGGAGGGGCACGCATGTGTCTTTAGAACACCTTCCTGCCCGGGGCGCACGCCTTTAATCCCAGCACTCAGGAGGCAGAGGCAGGCGGATTTCTGAGTTTAAGGCCAGCCTGGTCTACACAGTGAATTCTAGGACAGCTGGGCTACAGGGAGACCCTGTCTCAACACACCCCCCCGCAAAAAAAAACCCACCTTCCTTCCCAGCCGGCCACTACTGGAACCCAGCCTTGAGCCTATCTGTGGTTCCCTGCAGCTCACAGCACTCTGGAGCACTGACATAGATGGCCTGCAAAGCAAAGCTTTCTGGGAGCAGCATGTGTGAATTCAACCAGCATGTTCACACGGGCTATGCGAGTTGAATGCACCCCAATAGATGGAAGCGACAAGTTGGGGACACCCAATCCTTTACCTCTAAGTGCAGGAGGGGCAAAGCAAACCAAAGACAGCAGCATCTGCCCCACCTCCCTAGAGCACCGCAGGGCAGCTAAAGCTCACAGAGCCATGCTCACAAAGCGCTGAGGGTGCCGCGCATGCGCATTGTCCAAGGCCGCGCTCCTTTTCACACCTGCTGTCTGGGAGCCCTGCTCCTGAAGCAGGGGTAAGTCACGCGAGCGCAATGGGCTGGTGACGTCATCTGAGAGCGCCTCCCGTCTGTCTCAAGCCGAGAGAGCAGAGGGCGTTGCTTGGAGACGTCAGGAATCTTCTCGCCCCCGAGATGGGATTGGTGGAGAATTGGTCAGCGGACGCTGGGGGCTACTGAGATCCTCCACGCCCAGCACACTGGAGTGTGGGGATGGCAATTCTAGCCACTCGGACCCGGGGTCAGAGCATTAACGGTGCACACCTTTAATCCAGCACTGGGGAGGCAGAGGCAAGAAGATCTCTGTGAGTTTGAGGCCAGTCTGGTCTACACAGCGAGCTCCAGGCCAGCTAGGGCCACGTAGTGAGACTCTGCTTAAAAAATAAAAAAAATTTAAAGGGCTGGAGATGGCTCAGCTGTTAAGAGCACTGGCTGCTCTGCAAAGAACACCAGTTCATTTTCCAGCACCTACATGGCTCACAGCCATCTATAACTCCAGGCCCAAGGGATCTGCGGCCTCTTCTGGCCGCCACAGATAGGCCCACAGGTAGTGCAAATGTGTACTTGCAGATAAACACTCAAACACATGCATAAAAATAAAAATTCTTTTTTAAATTTTTTTTTTCATTTTTTAACAATAAGTAATAATTTATGAGTACAAGATTTCTACCCCGGCGTGGTTGGGCAAGGCTTTAATCCCCCCATCAGCATAGAAATATCTTGGGGGTAGAGAGATGGCTCAGCTGTGAAGACCACTGGCTGTTCTTGCAGAAGACCGGGGTTTGAATCCCAGCACCCACATGGCAGCTAACAACCATCCATAACTCCAGTTCCAAGAGATTTGAAACCCTCCTTTATCCTTCCAATGTGGGCATTGCAGGATATGGGTGCACTTACATAAATGCATGCAATAAAAACACATAAGAAAGATTGAAAAAATATGAAGAGTACCTTTTCCTCTCTCTACCCATTTTCATTTCCTGATTATCACAACTTGAAAAGAAGATCTGTATTCCTGTCCCAGCTCTCTCCTCCCACCGCGTTGAACCCTTTTCTGGCACACTCGGTCTTCCCAGCCTCCATCTTGTGTACTCAATGGAGACATTTGATGACCCTCTCCCTCTGGGGTTTTCTTCACTTGGCTTTTTGGACACTCCCACTTAAATTCCTTCCTCCATCCCTGGCCCCTCCTTCTCCATCTTGTTGGCTTCACTCCCTTCTGTCTTCTAAATGTAGCTGCTGCAATGTAGCATGCAGCGCTGGTTTCTTTGACTTCTTTCTTTCCATTTAGTCTCCTGATGACCTCATCCAGTTTGGTGGGTATAAAGATCATTTACATGCAGATGTCTCTCATCTCTATACCTCCAGCCTGGAATGTGTCCTTAGCCCAGAGGATGGCCCTTCCATTCTTCTAACATCTCAGGCTGCAAACCTTGATTGCTCCTTCCTCCCACATCTGTCCTCCATCCCATCTATCAACAAATCATACGGACTTCTTCAAATTAGGTACTTCTTCAAATTAGAATTAGAGGCTGGAGTGTAGTTCAGCTGTAGAGTACTTGCCTAGCATGCACAAGGCCATGGGATTGATCCTGGACGCAGACATCCATGATATCAACCTGTAGACTCCACCCTCTCCTCACACTGGCTTAGCCCAAGCCCTCAATCCTGTATCACCTAGATGATTACCATTGGTCCTGCTTCTCTATTTACCCACTGTGTTCACTTCCTATATACCCAGCTTCTGAGCACATCCCTGGGCCTCTTATTCTTGATTCCTCATCTAACTCCAGCCGTGCTGGCCATCTGCCACCTGTCAGGTTTGCTTCTACCTCCTTGACACCAGGCTCACTTTTAGCCTTCCACAGACCTCAACCTCTCACATCAGAGAGACTCCTTCCCTCTCCTCCTTCAAGGCTGGACTCAACTTTGCTGCTCAGGAAGTCCTTCCTAATTTTTTTTTCTTTTTAAGCTTTTACATTTGTATTTATTGTGTGTATGCATACTTGTACACATGCATGTGCGGAATGTACAAGCCATGGAGCACATATGCAGATGACTGGACAATTTAGGGGAGTGAGTTCTCTACTTCCTCTGTGGATTCCAGAGATTGAACTCAGGTTGCCAGTCTGTATGGCAAGCATTGTCACCCACTGAGCCATGTTGCCAGCGCATATGTTATTTATTTATTTATTTATTCTTTTTGAGAGAGGGTCTCCCCATAGCCCCTGCTGACCTGGAATTCGCTCTGTAGACCAGGCTGGCCTTGAACTCACAAAGATCCACCTGCCTCTGCCTCCCATGAGCTAGGATTAAAGGTGTGCGCCACCATGCCGGCTCTTATTTTTGTTTTTTTTTTTTTGTGGTGCTCATGCTACGTAAGTGCTCTACCACTGAGGCACATCCCAAGTCTTATTTTCCTGATTTTAAATTATCTGATTCCCTTATGCCCACATTCCTATTCCCTTCCCTTGCCTGTTCTGTTTATGACTTCCATATATGTGTATATAATATATACATATATATATATATAGTCATGTGTCACCAAACAAAGGAAATACAGTGTGAGAAATGCATCTTTAGGCAACTCTGTTGTTGTGCAGACCTCAGTCCACACATGCACAAGCATGCACAGACACGCATAGCATGCACAGGCATGCACAGGCTAAACCATCAGTGAGCAATAGATGCTTAGGGATAGCTGTCATATATGCAGCTCATCATTCCCCAGTGTGACTAATCATAGACACAAAATAGATATGATGTACTTAGTGTGTGTAATACTACTCCTTTGCCTCATTTGATGCTCCTCTCCACAGGAAGACAGGGTTGTCTGCTTGCCATTGCTGGACTTCCAGGTCCTGCACAGAACCCAGCTCAGGAGGGCTCTGGAGAAGTGGAGGGATCTCAAAATGGGAGGAGTAAGAACTGGTTATGAGCTGGAGCATTAGACACTGGGTTTCCCCCTCCCCCTTTGCCACTTAGCTTCCTCATGGTGACCTTTAAAACATTTAACCTTCCGGCCTGGCGTGGTGGCGCACGCCTTTAATCCTAGCACTGGGGAGGCAGAGGAAGGCGGATCTTTGTGAGTTCAAGGCCAGCCTGGTCTACAGAGTGAGTTCCAGGACAGCTGGGGCTACAGGGAGACCCTGTCTCAAAAAAGACCAAAAAATAAAAAATAAAATAAAATAATAAAATAAAATATTTAACCTTCCTAGCCAGGTGTAGTGGTGCACACCTTTAATCCCAGCACTCAGGAGGCAGAGGCAGGTGGATCTCTGAGTTCAAGGCCAGCCTGGTCTACAGAGTGAGTTCCAGGACAACTGAGGCTACAGGGGACCCTGTCTCATAAAAACAAAACAAACCCCCAAAACAAAACATTTAACCTTCCTGAACCTCAAGTTCCTCTTTTTTTTTTTAATTTTTTTTTTATTTTTTGAGTCAGGGTCTCCCTTCATCCTCATTTGGCCTGGAATTAGCTATGTCGTCAGCCTGGCCTTGACACAGAGATCTGCCTGCCTCTGCCTCCCAAGTGCTGAGATTAAAAGTATGTGCCACTGGGGCTGGAGAGATGGCTCAGTGGTTAAGAGGGCTGACTGCTCTTGCAGAGGACCCGGGTTCAATTCTCAGCACCCACATTGCAGCTAAGAACTGTCTTTAACTCCAGTTCCAGGGGAATCCGACACCCTCTTCTGACTCCCATGGCATTTGCACCAACCTACATGCAGACAGTACACTCATACATATAAAAAATAATAAATACGGGGCTGGAGAGATGGCCTAGCGGTTAAGAGCGCCGACCGCTCTTACAGAGGACCCGGGTCCGATCCCCAGCACCCACATGACGGCCGAGAGCCGTCTGAGACTCCAATTCTAGGAGAGCTCTAGTTCCAGGGGAATCTGAGACCCTCTTCTGACCTCTGCGGCATTGCACGACACGGGTGCACAAACTTGCATGCAGGCAGTACATTCATACACATACATAAATAAATAAAATTAATTTTAAAAAATTTAAAAAAAAAAATAAAGGTGTGTGCCACCATGCCCGACTACACCCAGGAAGTCCCTCATTTTTAATATGAACAAATAACTCAGCCTGCCATTCAGCAGTTTTGAAGCCTCCCTGAATGCACAGCGGGTACCATGCTTCCTGCTTTGCTGGAACCACCCCAAATCCATATTCTTCCTCACTCCGTGGGGTCTGTGCATTGTGAAGAAGGGACAGACACCACAGGATGGTCACCCATGTAAATGTTTGTTCATAAAGTGTGGCATGTATGATCAAGGAAAAAGCAAGTGGGCAAAAGGTAAAAGGACAGGTGTGGGTTCTGAGGGCCACTCTCACTGAGTCCAGAGGCCCAGGCTGCCCTCACAAAATGCCAGCCATTTTTTCAAGTGGTGGAGGCTGAAATCTAAGGTCAAGATCCTAATTGGTTCGGTTTTCCCTGGGGCTTTTCTCCTTGACTTGCAGGCCACATTCTTGCTTTGTCTCACGTGGTCATGTGTGTGTGTGTGTGTGTGTGTGTGTGTGTGTGTGTGTGTGTGTCTTTTGTATCCTAATTTTTACAGGGACATACAGTGGATTGGCTTGAATGCTAATGACTTTATTTACTTACTGAGTCAAGGTCTTGGTATGCGGTTCAGGCTTATCTCCAACCCTAGGGCTCAGATCCTACTTCAGCCTCTCAAGTAGCTAAAACTGTATGTGCACATCACCTTGCCTGGCTTAATGGCCTCATTTTAACATAAAGGTCATCTCTCCAAACATAGTCCCTTTCTGATATACTGACAATGAGGGTTTCAGTATATGAGTTTGAGGGTGTAGAGGAAACACAGTTTAGCTCATAACATTAATTTAGATTAAGGGCTATATATAGGAAGGAGAAATGAACCTAAAAGAATCTCCTAGGCTCCTAGGTAGAACAAGGATTATATGTGAAGTCCTATGGCTGAAAGAAGTGTGACAAATTAGAGGAAATGGAAGGACCTGTGGCTTGAGCTCAGAGTGAGGGTTCTTGGTACAAGGACATGCAGAGAGCAGAGTGAGGATCAGCCACTGACTGAGACTTCAGGTTCACTTAGGGCTGTAGTTGGGAATAAGAGGCCAGGCACCTTCTTCTGAGAAGATAGCTCTGGCCATAACTGAGTCAGTGCAAAGCTGCTCCTGCCCCAAAGTTATGTGATGGGAAAGACCATGGGACATAATCCATGCTGTCACTCTTGCAGGAAGGGATCCTTAAAGGAGTACCAACAGATAATTTTCATAAGGGCCACTGACATGGGTGACAGGAAGGCTGAATGAAAAAGAGACCAGGAAAAATGGGATAAACCTAAGTGTATACAGATGTGAGAGAAGACCTCAGAAAGCACAAACTGCTCCCTCTCTAAGGTGCTGACATGCCACATATAAGAATGTAATGTTGGGGCTTCAGTGGCACAATAGTTAAGCTCACTGATTACTCTTGCAGAGGACCCAGGTTCAATTCTCAGCACCCACATGGCCACTCCAGTCCCAAAGCCTTCTTCTGATCTCTACGGGCATTGCATGACACAGGTGTACTTGCACACACCCAGGCAATACACTCATTCATAAAAAATAAGAAAATATTAAATAAAAAAGAATGAAATGTTAGAGTCCACCCTTTTCTTAGGCCAGGCCATCTGCAGTGCCTCTTTCCTCTCCCAGATATCCACAGGCATCCTACTGAGACATTATCTGTGAGTCCTTAGCTGACAGACATGGGGGGAGGGGTGGAGAGATGTAGAGAGGAGTGTAGGATCTCTCACCCGGGAAGTGAATTAATATTAAAGGAAGTATTGACGATATACCCTGTCTCCTACCCTTTTCCCTGCCTCCTGCCTAGGAATCAGAGAGCCTGGCTGCAGGCTCTTGCTGTGAACCTCCCCCACCCTGCCATCCTCAGAGAACTAGAACAGGCTCCCTCCACCACCACATGGGCTCTGATTCCTCTCTTCAGAGACCCTGCCACATTATCTATCTGAATTCTCCTCGGAGCCCCCTGCCATGTTGTTGCCTCCCTAAATAAC
Organism: Rhizomys pruinosus; assembly: GCA_009823505.1. Classification (NCBI taxonomy): domain Eukaryota; kingdom Metazoa; phylum Chordata; class Mammalia; order Rodentia; family Spalacidae; genus Rhizomys; species Rhizomys pruinosus. The sequence continues at coordinate 603,864 of VZQC01006857.1, forward strand.
TTTTCTAATAAACTCCTTCCTCCCCAGTAATCTGTCTCAGTGTCCTTAATTGAACTTCCCTCCCTCCAAAATATTTCATGGTTGTCTAGATAGATATGATTGTTGACTGCAGTGGGACATTTTAGATGAGTGTAAGGCAAAAAAAGAACTAGGTAGACAGAGTACTGCAGTCTGATTTGATTTGAAAGAAGAATTTGTGTGTGTGTGTGTGTGTGTGTGTGTGTGTGTGTGTGTGTGTGTTGCTGGGCGTAAAACCTAGGCCCTTGCACATGTTCAGCAAGTACCCCACCACTACTGAGACATGTTCTAGTTCTCACCTTTATTTTCTTCAGGTTCAGTTCAAAGCTTCCTTTGGGTTTACCATTATAGTAATGACACGCAGAACAACTCCTAAAAGGTTAGGGATGGGAATCAGAGATGGGGTCACCTCCTGTAGGCTTTGTGAGAGTGCTTTAAATCAGCAGGAAGTCTTCTCATTTCTTTACTAAAACTCAGTGTCAGGATGTGTGGCCCCTCATGTGAGCTCCCATCTACCCCCACCTTCAGTAACAACTTCTTCTTGAATGGTTTCACACAGAAATGTCTCCATGCCTGTTCACATTAGAAGCTGGGTGTGGCCGTAACTCCAAGCACTTGGAGGCAGAGGCAGGCGGATCCCTGTGAGGTCAAAGCCAGCCTGATCTACGTAGTGAGTTCCAGGATAGCTGGGACTACAGGGAGACCTTATTTCAAAAAAGAAAGGAAGGAAGGAAGGAAGGAAGGAAGGAAGGAAGGAAGGAAGGAAGGAAGGAAGGAAGGAAGGAAGGAAGGAAGGAATCATATAAACATCTCAGCCCAGTGGCCAAAGAATTTTTGAGCTGGGCATGAAGCTCAGTTGGTAGAGTGCTTGCCTGGTATACACAAAGTCCTAGGCTCCATCTCCTGAGCTGCATAAAGTTGGCGGGGTGGTGCATGCCTGTAATTCAGCACTGAGGAGGCCGAGGCAGAAGCATCAGAAGATTAAGGTCATCCTCAGCTACACTGAGGAAAAAAAAAAAAGAACTCTGACTGCCCCCCCCATCCTTTTGTCAGAAGAGTATCCAAGGCAGTCGTCCTGATTCCAGACAGAATTAGCTGGTGGAATGCATTCTGTACTGCTTGGCCAAAGAGATGTCTCCTAAATCCCGCAGGGCTTACGACACAGAGTGGTCCTACACAGATCTTTATTCTGCCTCTTTAAGGCGTCAAGTATTTGGCACTAGCTGTGCGGTACCCTGCTAGCCTCCAAGTCTCCTGTTCCTGAACTGAACACCTCGCCCTCCCCCAAAATAGTTTCTCTTTCTTAATGGCGCTTTTCAGGAATATCTTTCTGCATAAATCTTTTCATGCTTGTCTTCGGATACATTTCTATAAATGAAATGTCTGGGAAAAATAGTTTTTGCTATATGTGTCCAGATTACCTTCCCGAAAGAGTATTCTTGTTTATAAAGCCTACAAGCAGTTTACGAGGGTCTCTCCATCCCCTGGCCACCAACTCTGGGAATTTTCCTCTCTTTAATCATTGCCAATCTGATAAGGGAAATGATTATCTAGAGTTGCTTTAATTTGCATTTCTTTGATTACAGATGAATTGGACATGTTTCCAACCGCAGCCTACACGTCTTTCAGTTGGAGTTCTGGAGCTAAATGCAGGATCTTACATGTATTCCTGTTAAATTTTATCTTGTTGGAATTAACTAATCATTCCTTCCTGTTGAGATAATTTTGGATCTCAATGCTGCAATTCCAACAGATTGCCCATCCTTCTCAGCCTGGGCTATTTGCACAGTTGATAAGCAGCTATCTTTGGCCTTATCCAAGTTGTTGACAGAACAGTAAAGAGATTAAAGCCAAGGACAAAATTTCTTGACATGCCACTAGAGAATGCCTCAAGATGACAACGTCCCATCTGCTGGGACAGCTTCACATCACGAGGCTCAAGGGTCCCAAGTGGTATCAGGAGCTGTTTTACCTGGGACCTAAGACCTGGACACAAATTCCAGTTCTGGTCCTAATTAGCTTCGTGGTCTTCTGTAGTGTCACCTTCTACAGAGATGTAATTTCAAGCGACAAGTAAGCTTCTAGTCCCTTCTTTTTGCCCATAGGAATTTCATGGAAAAGGGTGAGGCCATTGTGGAAGTTGTGGCAGTGTGGTGGAATGTTCACTGCATTTAGTATACCTACTAAAGCCACCAAAGACATCCCTTTGTGAGTTGGCATCAATCCCTCCACCACCCTCTCTATATGCCAGCCAGCCATGTAGACTGTCTGCTCCAGAATTTTGCCCAGAATCAACACTAGGCTGACTGGCCTTCTAACAGTCCTATTCATGATGTTAAAAATCTGTTTGGGGCCAGGCATCATGGCACACGCCTTTAATCCTAGCACTTGGGAAGCAGAGGCAGAAGGATCTCTGTGAGTTCAAGGCCAGCCTGGTCCTCAGAGCAAGCTCCAGGCCAGATGGGACTAAAAGGAGACCCTTTCTCAAAAACATAAAAAAAAAAATCTGTCTTGGAGGAGGCAGGTTAAATGGCTCAGTAGTGAAGAGCACTAACTGCTCTTGCAGAGGACCAGGATTTGATTCCCAGCACCCATGTGGTGGCTAACAACCATCCATAACTCCAGTTCCAGGGGGAACTGCAGGCATTGCATGACACAGGTGCACTTACAAACATGCTGGCAAAATATTAATATACATAAAATAAAAATAAATAAACCAAAAAAATTTAATCTGTCTTGGATGCTGGGTACAGTGGTACATGCCTTTAATCCCAGCACTCAGGAGGCAGAGGCAGGCAGATCTCTTTGAGATAGAGGCCAGCCTGAAACTACAAAGAGAACCTATCAAAACAAACCATCTATTATTTGTGGGCTGGGGATAAGATTCAATTGGTAGAGTGCTTATCTAGCATGCTTGGTCCTAGGCTTGATCCCGAACACTGCATAAACCAAGAATGGTACATAGCACCCACCTGTAATCCCAGCCCAGGGGAGGTGGAGGCAGGAGGATCAGAATCTCAAAGTTGTCCTCAGCTATGTGGAAAGTTTGAGGCCACCCTAGGATACAGGAGACATTGCTTCCAAAACTTAAGTTGGTGGCTTTGGTTTTTCAGGGTCCCTCACAGCATCCTGGAATGTCAGAGGTGTTCAGCACCCCTGGCCGACGCTTGATCATCCTGCCTCCCTACTCAGTCCACATTGAGGTGGTAGATGCGAAAGTCTCAGGGAAGGCCTCCTCTCTTCAGACAGGCACCAGCGATCAGGGTCATGGGAGGGAGGTTCAAAATGAAACAGGAAGATTAAGAGTTTGTGCCTCAGCCCCGTAACCCCATCCCTTGGGAGGCTGAGGCAGGAGGAGTGTTCTAAAGTCAAGGTCAACCTGGGCTATGGAGTAAAACCCTGTCAAATGGTTTCCTTGGAAGGAAGGAAAGGTCTCTGCAAGGCCAGCAACTGGCAACCATTGAAGTCATGAAAAGCTATGACGAAACAGCTTCCACAGTCCTGTAAGAGAGAGGTCTACTTATGTGTCCCCAGCAGTATCCACCCCAAATGAGTTATTCCTTGAAGTACTTCAATATCAAGGTCAGACAAGACTGTTTTAAGAAATAAACACTAACTCCACATAGCAGATCAAGGAACTAAGGGAAATTAGGTTGCTGACTTAAGTGACATAGAGACACAGACATCAGTCTGCTTACTTGGTTTCTGGAAAGTGGCTATTGGTTTATAGCCAACCATGTCCAATTAGTGACTATGGCCCAGAATAGCTATGAATTCAGCCTAACACAAAATTGTAAACTTATTTAAAATGGATGAGGTATTTTTGTTTTTGTGACTCAATTTCTTGGGTCTCCAGCATGAGCTTTGCTGGTGACATCATGTTGCAAGGTCCGTAGGCTGGACACACATGGCACCACCTTGCCTTGTAAACTTAGCAGTAAAAGATGTTCAAAAGTCCTTTTCATGTGGTCTACTCCAGATGGTAATGCCCTGATGTGTCTGCATTTTTTGTGTGTGTGTCTACATTTTGGAGTCTACATTTTGGAGTAATATAAATTGGAAGGAACAACAACAACAACAAAGACTGGGTCAAACAACTGACTGAAACAGTAAACTTCTTCCCAAAACAGTAAACTTATACATTGAAAATTTTAAGAAAGAATGAGAAAGAGATGCAAGACATGTATGGCAGAATGCACGAGCTCTGGCAGGGTGGGGGACATGGAAGGAAGAATGGGTCTAGATTTGATTAAGAAATGTTGTAGCTGGGTGTGGCGGCACACGCCTTTAATCCTAGCACTCAGGAGGCAGAGGCAAGTGGATCTTTGTGAGTTCAAGGCCAGCCTGGTCTACATAGAGAGTTCCAGGACAGCCAGAGCTACAGGGAGACCCTGTCTCAAAAAGACCAAAAAAAAAAATTCTATTTAAAAAAATAAAATAAAATAAAATTCACGTCTAACTTAATCCCTGCCATGTGGTAAGGCCTTTGGGAAAGGGGGTGACACAGTCACCAGGGTACCACCATAGGGGATTAAATGTCTTTTGAAAGGGTCTTGAGTATGTGAGTTAGGTGCCCTTTCAGCAAAAAGGCCCTTGCTGGATGCCAAATGCCAGGTCCTTGACCTTAGATTCCCAGCGTACAAGAAGTAGACTTGTATTGTTAGTAAATTACCCAGCTTGTGCCATTTTGTTTATAAGGGCATAAGCAGACAGTTGTAGGAAACATTAAATACTAGTTGTTGTTTTTTTTTCAAACCCTGTAAAACTTGGTTTACACACAGAATTCCAATCTTTTAATCCCACCAGGAAAGACTTCTGTTTAAGGAAAAGCTGGATGTGATGCATTTCCCAACCTGATGGCCTGGCCAGTGGCGCTCACTCGTACTTCTTTGCAGTGATTCAACAGGGAAAAACTTTGAGGTTGGTCCCCAGACAAAGGAGAAAAGACATTGCATTATAATGTTAAGGATAAAAACCTATAAAGCTTCTGGGTCCTGAGTGCTTGCTGGATCTGACTGACCATGCAACACACCCTTTTGTAAAAGTAAAATCTGCTTTTCCAAGTTACTTTGGTGCTGGCTGAATGTTCCTTATTATTAGTAGGGTCTTGGGACCTCATATTTTATTTTATTTATTTATTTTATTTTTTTTTTTTTTGCTCTTTTTGAGACAGGGTCTCCCTGTAGCCCCAACTGGCCTGGAACTCGCTCTGTAGACCAGGCTGGCTTTGAACTCACAAAGATCCACCTGCTTCTGTCTCCCAAGTGCTAGGATTAAAGGCGTGCGCCACCACATCCGGCTCCCATTTTGTTTTTTAAATCTTTTTTGAGGCAGGATCTCTCTGTAGCCCCAGCTGGTCTGGAACTCACTATGTGGACCAGGCAGGCCTTGATCTTACAGGGATCCCCCCTGCCTCTGTCTTCAAACCCAGCAAGGCCACTCTTCTTACATGGGGTAGACTTGAGGTTTGAGCTCAGGCAGTCTGGACTCCAAGGTTCAGGCACTACAGAATGTCAGTTTTCCACTGTTCTCTATGCAAATGAGGCTTAGAAGGTATAATTAGAACTTATTTCTTGGGCTTGGAAAGATTGCTGAGTAATTAAGAGAACACAGTGCTCTTTTAGCAAATCCAAGTTTGGTCCCAGCACACACACAGCTCAAAAACACCTGTAGCTCCAGATCCAGAGGAGACACTGCCCTCTTCTGGGCTCTGGTGGTGCTTGCACTCACATGCACACATCTACAGTACAGACACACACATCAAAATACACATAATTTTTTAAGTCTTTTTTTTTTAAAGAAGTTATTTCTTCCCAAATTGTGAAACTACACTGCAAGTGTGCTCAGAGATGGTGGATCACAGACCAACTTTTTTCATCTCATCCTCAAACCATGTGTCAAGGAAAGAGGGGAAATGACCATGAATGTCCTGTGGTGTCAGCACACAGCCTCTGAGTAATCCCAAGGGAAGTGTGCACACCTACGATGGGTGTCTATTACCACGAGGCAGGACACAGCAACACTGGGACCCAGAGCCTAGCCAGGACTGCATCATGATATAGGCTCACCCTGTACAGCTCTTGCCCCCAGGAACAGCTTCACAGGCTGAACACGGTGACAGCTGGCTCCTGAGACCAGCTACAGACGTAGCCAAGACCCAGCGCCAAACAACGGGTTCCCAGCACTGTCTTCCAGTTGCTAGACTGCACTGTTTCCCAGTACGTTATTTGGAATATCTGAACTAAAATGTAAGTAAAACATTTTAATACAAATCATTTCAACCGCAACAAGGCAATTGGCCTTCGATGTAGTTGGCAAGAGAAGATTATGAACTCATTCCGATTGACATCTTCCGAGGGGCACTTGCCAAGTGCAATTGGCCGCTTTGTAATTATGAAAAGATCCGAGTTGTTTCCACTCCACCAGGGTTAGGCCTGCTGGTATCTGATTCAGTGTTTACTTCATGAATGAGGTCAGTTCCCAGCACAGCTGGGGCTCAGGGATGGAGCTTCTGGTCAGCAGACCACGTTCCCTTACAAACCCATCCCTGGTGTCAGCCTTGGGGCAACCTGCTTGCAACTCGCCTGGGGCCAAGCTCCTTGGTGTTTTCAGGGGTCTAGCACTTCTGTCCACTCTGTGGAAAAGCAGACCTCAGCCTGTGCAGCCTCTGCATGATGAGCTCACATCCAGTTTCCTGCACGCAGCAGTTCCTTCTGCCACCTGCCTCTTTGGTATCAAGTAGTGCGCTCCCGAGCTTCCCCCTCGTGAGCTGCAGAACTGCCAGCAAACAAGGTAGGTTTGTTTGGGTTTTTTGTTGTTGTTGTTTGTTTGTTTGTTTGTTTTTAATTATTCCAGGATAGCTCCACTTGGTGTGAGAGTGACTTGGAGTGTCTTGGAGCTACTTCCAAAGGTAAAGATGTCCCAAAGGCCAGAGTGTCCTCTCTGCCCATTTAACACAAATGCTCATAAGGTCTCAAGACATGCCTTTTGTGGTACACACTGGGCTGGGATGTGGCTCAGCTGGTACAGTGCTTGGCTAGCACGCACCAAGCCTGGGTTAGAGCCCTAACCCCAACATGAAACTGGTATGGTGGCACCGGCTTGCAGTCCAGGCACTAGGGATGTAAAGGCAGGAGGATCAGAACTTCAAGCGGTAGGCTGAAGAGACAGCACGGTGGGTAAGAGCACTTACTGTTCTTTCAGATGATCTGAGTCACCCTCAGGGCAGCTCACAACTGTCCATCGCTCCACTTCCAGGGGATCTTCTGCCCTCTTCTGGCCTCTACCAGCCCTACATGCAGGTCCTCCACATACAAACATGCAAGGCAAAATATTCATATGCACAAAATAACAATCTTTTTTTTTTTAAGTTCAATTAGGAGGGCTAGAGAGATGGCTCAGTGGTTAAGAATCCTGGCTGCATGACACAGTTGTGCCTACCTGCCTGTAGACAATACACTCATACACAAAAAAATATAAAAATAATAAATGAAATATTTTTTAAAGATTTTAATTTTTTAATATATTTTTAATTAATTTTTTTATGTGTATGAATATACTGTCTGCTTGTAGGTTGGTGCACCCATGTCGTGCAATGCCTCGGAGGTCAGAAGAGGGCGTCTATTCCCCTGAAACTGGAGTTCTCCTGGAATTGGAGTTACAGATGGTTCTCAGCTGCCATGTGGATGCTGGGGATCGAACCCGGGTCCTCTGCAAGAGCAGTTGGCGCTCTTAACCACTAGGCCATCTCTCCAGCCCCATAAATGAAATATTTTTAAGTTCAATTGGCTACACAGTAAGTTCAAAGCCAGCCTGGGATACATAAGACCTTGTACAAATAAATAAACAAACAAATAAACAAATAAATAAATAATCAGAGAGAGTTATAAACAGGGGCCAGACTTCTTTTATAAGGATCCTACTCCATTTTATTTTATTTTATTTTGAGGTTTTTTTGGGGGGGTGTTTTTTGAGACAGGGTCTCCCTTTAGTTCCAGCTGGCCTGGAGCTCACTCTGTAGACCAGGCTGACCTTGAACTCACAGAGATCCGCCTGCCTCTGCCTCTCAAGTGCTAGGATTAAAGGTGTGTATCACCATGTCTGGCAGGAGCCTACTTCATAAGTAACATCAGTAATCTATCCATGATGGTGGACCCTCGGGACCTGAATACCTCTTAGAGGTCTTACCATACCATGGTGTGGTAGCACGCTCCTATGATTCCAGTGCTCAGGAGGCTGAGGCGGGAGAGTTGGAGCTTAAAATCAACCTAGGCCACAAAGCAAGAATCTTCTCAAAAAAAGTGGGTGTCTCACCCTCTAACACTTTTACATTGAAGATCAGGTTTCCAATACATAACTTTGGGAGATTCTTTTTATTTTATACGTATTAGTGTTTTGCCTACAGGTACGTAAGTGCACCCATGTTGTGCTATGCCCACGGAGGTCAGAAAAGGGCATCATATTCCCTACAATAAGAGTTACAGATGACTGTTAGCCACCATATGGTGCTGGGAGTCAAACTCAGGTCCTGGGCAAGAACAGGCACTGCTCTTAACCACTGAGCCATCTCTCAGCTAGCCCTAAACAAAGCTTATCCCTTCACCCTCTTTAACCCATGGATGGTGCCCTCTACTCACTTGGCTATAGCAATACCAGCTGTCCCACTGAAACTTAGCCACGCTGAACACACACACAGACACAGACACACATACACACATACACACACATACACACACACAGACACACACATACACACACATATACAGGCACATACACACATACACACAGACACACACACAGACACACACAGACACACATACAGACACACATACACACACACACACATACAGACACATACACAGACATACAGACACACACACACACACACACACACACACACACACAAGTGCCCCTCAGGGCTTTGGCACATGCTGTGCCCTTCCCCTGGAACACTTTCAGGGATCATCCACACCTCCCTCCTTTCTCTTCAGCCTTTCTTCCCACACTCCCTTATACTGAGCTTCCCTGACACTTTCTCCCATGCTCTGGAATTTCTTCCTGGCTTTGATCACTATTTAAAATAGCATATACTGGGGCTGGAGAGATGCCTCAGTGATTAAGAGTGCTTATTGCGCTGGTATGATGGCAGATGCCTTTAATCCCTGAACTTGAGAGTCAGAGGTAGGTGGATCTCAGTGACAAGGAGACCAGCCTAGTCTCCATAGTGAATTCTGGACCAGCCATGGATACAGGAAGATCCTGTCTCAAAAAGTTTTAAAAAAAAAGTGCTTATACACGGGACCCAGGTTTAGTTCTCAGCACTTACATAGTAGCTCATGGCATGGGTACACTTACATACACTCACACACATAAAAAATTAAATAAGCCGGGCATGGTGATGAATGCTTTTAATCCCAGGAAGCATGAGGCAGGTAAATCTCTGTGAGTTCAAGGCAGCCTGGTCTACATAGTGAGTTCCAGGACAGCTGGGGCTACAGGGAGACCCTGTCTCAAAAAAAAGTTAAATAAATAAATAAATAAATAAATAAATAAATAAAATAGCACATATACTTTTTCTCTCTCCTCACCTACAGCTCCACTGCACACCAGTTCTACTTGGCGAGGTAGTTTCTATCCTTCTATGTACTGTCCCAGTCCAATACCCAGCAAAGGCTGGCACGGTCACTCCACAGTGTTTCCTCAGCGTCGAGCACAAACTAGTGGGCACTTTTGCAGGTTTTCCAACGATTGCAGAATTCATTCTACTCTAAGGAACAGTGTTGTTAAATTCCAGGCAGCCACTGTATGGGCTGATTCCTCAGAGATTTGCAGTCAACAAGGACCGTACCGTTGTGCCTCCCTCCCTCCATCTCACTGAGTCTGTGATTGTGTGTATGACTGTCTTCCCAACAGAAACAGATATAGGGAGGTGGGGTCGTGTGGAGGGAGGGACAAGCATCCTGTGACAGGCACCCAGGGTCTGCTCCACTCTGGCCCACTGACCCTCCCTTTTGACAAATCCTAGTGTGCTAGATAGCTTTAGTGTCAACTTGACACATCTGTGGAGTATTTTCTTGATTGTTGAGTGATGTGGGAAGGCCCAGCTCACTGTGGGCAGTGCCCCCCAACCAGGCAGATGGTACTGTATTATATAGGAAACTAGGCTGAGCATGGGCCAGGGGAGCAAGTCAGTAAGCAGCATTCCTCCATGACCTGTGCTTCAGCTCCTGCCTCCAGGCTCCTCCCTGAGTTCCTGCCTTGGGCTCCCTAAGAGATGAACTGTGACCTGGGAGATGTAAGATTAATAAACCCTTTCCTCCCCAAGTTAGAAATGGTTAGACTGTTTTGTCATAGCAACTGAAGGCAAACTAGAACACCTAGGAAGGAAGCATATCTGTAGTTCTGTATCCTCCCTGGCTGTTACAGGAGCTGCTGAGCTGGTGGAGGGGTCTACTGCCTGCAAGGCAGCCACTACCAGCCCCTTCACTGAGGACCCCACACGAGCTGCCGGAAACAGGCCAGCCACCTGCGGCCACTAGCCTGCCTGGATAGCTACACCATCTCCTTCTCTACCCAACCCCACCAGCCTTAGGTGCTTGCCCCTGCTGTCACCCTGGGAACACAGGAGCACAGCCCCCCCCCCAAAGCCTTATCACATGAAAGCATATGGGGGTTCCCCCCAAATCTGAACTTCATTTCATTTGAAAAAGTCTTTTGAGGGCTGGAGAGATGGCTCAGCATTTAAAGGCACCGACTGCTCTTGCAGAAGACCCAGGTTCAATTCCCAGCACCCACATGGCAGCTGAGACCTGTCTTTAACTCCAGTTCCAGGGGAATCCGACGCCCTCTTTTGACTTCCGAGGCATTGCACGACATGGGTGCACCAACCTACATGTAGCGCTCTTAACCGCTAGGCCATCTCTCCAGCCCCAATAATAAATAAATTTAAAAAAAAAAGTCTTTTGGGAGTTGTATGTGATCCCAGAGTAACTTCTTGATTTCTGTTTAGAGGGAAAATATTTCCAGATCAGAGTGGCTTGCAGGGTCAACACTTGGCATAGATGAACGAATCCCTCAGGGGTTATCCGACCTTAGCCCCATCTGTCAAACTGCTGCCAGGCCTGGTTGCAGAATCAAACCCCAAACAAAGACATTGCAAAAAATCAAGAGGTCTCTGATTTGCTCCTTTCCAGTCTTTTGAAACCCAATTTTCGACATTTTTAAGGGCTTAATGTCATAACATTCCCGTGGATGACTGGATTTTGAAAAACAGTCCTTGTGTGTGTGTTTGAATATGAGAGATTTAGCACAGTACTTAGAAAATAAATTCCTAAACTCGAAATTTGAGATACATGGACAGAATGGCCCACGAGGCTGCTGTGTTTGCTCCAGTGAACTCATGTGATGTTGAGACTGCCTGGAATTGTCTGGAAGTTAAATGTTAGTCTTCTGAAAAGAACCTGGACCTCAAAGAGCCAGCTGTTGTTATTCTAAGTGCAGTATAAGCAGGTTTCTATTTAAAATCCTCACACCTGGTACTTGAATACTTCTCATTTTCCAATGGGTACCCTGTAGCCTGGAATTCTTTTCTGCCACCAGTCAGCTTTTCAGCGTCCAAATGGTTTTAACTCCACCTGCTGACAAAAACAAAAGTTATAAAAGGAGCCAGAACGTGGTCTTTTGCCTCTGCTGCTAAAAGCAGACTCAGGTAGAGAAAAGAGGGCCCTGAAAAGGGTGTTGGGGTGAAGGACACAGGGGCCTGGAGACTGGAAGTGAGTGTCCCTGTCATTATGTTAGAGAGAAAGCTGCATACCCTCATTCAATGCTCTGGGGAGACCTTCAGATGTCCCCTGAGTTCTAGCATACACAATCTAAATAAACCAGGCCTGTTATGTTCAGTGGTCTCTAGAGAGACAGGTCTCAAGAGTAGAAAGCCCAGCAAAATGGCTCCAAGAGTAGAGGCGCTTGTCCTACCGCCTGCAACCTGAGATCTGTTCAGGGACCCACGCAGTAGGAGAGAGTGGACTCCTGCAAGCTGCACACACACACACACACACACACACACACACACACGGTATAAGTTTTTTTTTAAGTTTTTAAAAAGAGGAGGAAAAAAAATTTTTTTTTTTTTGGTCTTTTTTGAGACAGGGTCTCCCTGTAGCCCCAGCTGTCCTGGAACTCACTCTGTAGACCAGGCTGGCCTTGAACTCACAAAGATCCACCTGCCTCTGCCTCCCAAGTGCTAGGATTAAAGGCATGCACCACCATGCCCGGCTTTTTTTTTGGAAAAAAGTTTTTTAAAAAGAGGAGGAGACTTAAGCACTGAGGAGACAGGAGGATCAGGAGCCATCCTCCTAGAGAGTTCAAGGCCAGTCTTAAGAAAAAGGAAAGAAAAAAGAAAAGAGGGGCTAGAGAAATGGCTCAGCAGTTTAGAGCACTGGCTGCTCTTGCAGAGGACCCTGGTTCTGTTCCCAGCACCCACAGGGCAGCTAACAACCATCTGTAACTCCAGTTCCAGGGGATCCAACATCCTATTCTGACCTCTGTGGGCACAACACAGGTGTGTGTGTGTGTGTGTGTGTGTGTGTGTATGCAGGCAACACACTCATACACATCAAATAAAAATAATAAATAAAATATATTTTTTTATTTTTTGCTTTTTGTATGTGTATGAATGTACTGTCTGCATGTAGGTTTGTGCACCCGTGTCATGCAATGAATTGGAGTTATAGATAGTTCTCACCCGCCATGTGGATGCTGGGGATCAAACCTGGGTCCTCTGCAAGAGCAGTCAGAGTTCTTAACCGCTAGGCCATCTCTCCAGCCCTAAATAAAATATTTTTTCAAAGAAAGGGAAAAGGGTTGAGGGGAGATATGGACATATAGTAAGAACAGTCCAAAGAAGATACTGAGACTAAGGAAGAGTTCTGAGAAGCAAGTCACCATGGGATGCTCACAGCCTGAATTAGTCACAAGTGAGCGGCAAAACTGAACTGGTCAAGGACTGAGGCTTAACACTGTGGATCCTATTTCCTATTTCTTTCTCTACGTCTCCCCCCCCCCCCCGCCTCCCTCACATGCTGGAGGGAGGACCTGGGGGGGGGGTGTCTCTGAATGACACAGCCAAGTGCCTGGATTGGTTGAAGTGCCTAGAACTGAACAAGGCCTCAGTTGTGCACGGGGCTTTTCACGGTGGTCTCTGTGAGACAGAGCCTTAGAACAGAGGGGAACAGAGACATTCCAGAGATTTTTCACGTGCAAGCAGATATTTCCTTTGTGAGTTTCTAGACTAAATAATACTCCCTGCGTCTAAGGATTGTGTGTGCTGCTGACCTGGCCATGTTCTCAGCCAGTGGGAGGAGAGGGAAGCCCTTGGCTGCCCACAGAGAGGGAGAAGTCTGGAAGACCAGTGTCCTTGTAGGAGAACATCAGTCCTGTCCTCCCTCTGCTGCCCCAGTGTCCTCTTAAACACAGAGGAAGTTTATTGGCAGACCTTGGGAGCAAACAGGCAGGGCTTCTAAGAAAACACACCCGGCCCTCTATTAACCCACTTAAATTCAACTATATACAAACAACGTTAAGCAGAGCTTACTTGGTGGGGGAGAGGGGTAAGGGCTCATGTAGCTCAGGCTGGCCTCAAACTCACCAATGTAGCTGAGGATGACCCTGAACTTCTGGTCCGGTCCTCCTGCCTCTCCATCCTGAGTGCTGGGCTTACAGGCATGCACTGCCACACGAGGTGCTGAGAATGGAGCCCAGCGCTTCATGCATACTAGGCAAGCACCCTTCCAACTGCTCTGCACCCCAACCCCCATCTTACCTTTTAGAGAAGTTTCAAATTCATAGTCAAATTGAACAGACAGTAGAGTATCACATATGCCCCCCTGCCCATCTCTCTCTCTCTCTCTCTCTCTCTCTCTCTCACACACACACACACACACACACACACACACACACAGGGCCAGTAGCCCTTGGGATGTTTCTTGCACATGAAGCCACATTGTTATTACCCAAAGTCCACATCTGACGTTATGGTTTGACATCAGGGTTGCACAACCTATGGGTTTTGACAAAAGAATAACACACTTCTGCCAATACTCTACCCTGCAGTAAACTGTCTGCACCCCATCTATCCACCACTGTACCCCAGTTCTTGCCCCTCCTGAACTTTTTCCTGTTTCCATAGTTCTGCTTTTTCCACAATGACATAGGGTCAGAATCATCCAGTGAGCAGCCTTTCAGACAGGCTCTGTCATTACTGATGGATTTCCTCCTTGTCTTTTTTTTTTTTTTTAATGTGTATGAATGTACTGTCTGCATGTAGGTCTGTGCACCCGTGTCGTGCAATGCCGCGGAGGTCAGAAGAGGGCATCAGACTCATCTGGAACTGATTTTAAAGATGGTTCTTAGCCACCATGTGGGTACTGGGAATCGAACCTGGGTCCTCTGCAAGAGCAGTCAGTGCTCTTAACCACTGAGCTATCTCTCCAGCCCCGTCTGTTTTTCTTTGTTTACTTTTTGAGAGAAGGTTTTACTATGTAGCCCTGGCTGGACTGGAACTCCCTATGAAGGCCAGGCTGTCTTTGATCTCTCAAGCATGGTGTGCCTGTAATCCCAGCACCAGGGAGGCAGAACTAGGAAGACCCCTGGAACTTGGTGGCCAGCCAGTATGGGAGAATTAGGGAACTCCACTTCACTGGGAAATCTTGTCAATTTGGTTTAACAATTCAATCCAGTTAGGCTGGGCATGGTGGTGCATGCCTTTAATCCCAGCACTTGGGAGGCAGAGGCAGGTGGATCTCTGTGAGTTCAAGGCCAGCCTGGTCTATATAGCAAGCTCCAGGCCAGCTGGGACTAAAGGGAGACCCTGTCTCAAAAAAGACAAAAAAACCCACAAAAAATTAGTTAGGTAGGTATGGCAGTGACGGCCTAGTTCTTGGGGGGCAGAGGCAAGCTGATCTCTGTGATTTTTTTTAAAAATAAGGTGGTAAATGATGGAAGAAGACACTGACATTGACTTCTGGCCTCCACACTCACATACGTACATATAAATGTACCCTCATACACACATGCACATATGCACATGCACATACACACATACAATAAGGTGGAGAATGATTAAGGAAGACACAGATGTTCATGTCTGGTCTCCATCCACGTGGGCACACACTCCTACACCCCAACGCACACACACACACACACACACACACACACACACACACACACACAAACTGAACAGGAGGTCCCTCTTTTCCCCTTTCTGTCTGGACTGTGGGCATGATCTTTGGAGCATCAGCAACCCTGTGTGGCCATGAGGCAAACCCAAAGCCACCCATAGCCCAGAACGCAAAGGCTGCTCTCCCCAGCCTTCTCCCCCCAGGCGTAACTCTGGTAACAACTGTAAGACGTGAGAATGCCTGAACATCAGTAAGCCAAAGGGGACACACTGTGCTATTAAAACTAAGTGCTGGCCTCCTACCCTCAGCAAATATAAATGGAACAAGATGTTAAAAAAATAATAGTTCCATTTTAATTCTGGCCAAGGACCTGAGGCAGAGAACAAAGCATCAGGTGCCAGTGACTCCCACATTCCGATGTGAAGCACTAGGTCAGATTAGCAGAACTTGCAAAGAATTGTCTGAGCACCTGTAATCAATACAGCGGAGAGGGTAGCAAGGCTAAGAGGGAGACTCTGGACACTCCTTCCTGGAAGGCTGTGCACTCCCCTTCTTGCCTTCCCACCTTGTCCCACTGAAGACGAGAGAAGAAGATGGTTGAGAGACGAAACAGACACATCCAGGAGCTTGGAGACCAGACAACTGGCATTGGTCACAACCCAAGAAACCTTTTTCTGGGGTTGTTGTTGTTTTGGTCTTTTGGAGACAGGTTCTCCCTGTAGCCCCAGCTGTCCTGGAACTCACTATGTAGACCAGGCTAGCCTTGAACTCACAGAGATCCTGCCTCTGCCTCCCGAGTGCTGAGATTAAAGCTGTGCACCACCTCATCCAGCAAGAAATTTTTTTTTTTTTATTTTATGTGTATGGGTATACTGCCTGCATGTGTGGAAGTCTACCTGTGTCCTGCAGTGCCCACAGAGTTCAGATGAAGGCATCAGATTCCCTGGGAACTGGAATTATACATGGCTATTAGCCACTGTGTGGGTGTTGGGAATCGAGGCTGGGTCTTCTGCAAGAGCAGCCATTGCTCATAACCACTGAGTCATCTCTCCAGCCCCCAACCCAAGGAATCCTAAAGGCGAGAAATCCTGAAGCCACATCAAGGGAAAGTGGCTCCAGTGAGGCACCAAATCCCACACCATGGTGGTTTGGGGGGCAAAGGATACGGGGTGTTTTCTGTGGGCCGTGAGAAAGAGCTGGCTGAAGTGGGCCACAGAGATGGAGTAAGCACGGAAGGTAAAGAGTCCAGACAGTGGGAGGGAGGAGGTGGGCAGAAAACATGAGGGGAAAGAGAAGGTCCTCCAGAAAGACCCCTCCTGCGCCCCCAGGCTACTGGCTGGGGTACCAGGGGGACCACTATAGCAACTCCATATTCCAAAGACCATGGTAGACCTGAAGGGACAGAGAACATTTGTCATCTATGAACTTCTAGACAATCACATGGTGTCAGAGGGTCCCTTAGGGGCTGAGAGTAAAATCAGCCACCCTGGAAAAGTGGAGAACAAAGAAGAAAACAAAGCAGAAAAGAGGGTTTAAGATGGGCACAGTGACACAGACCGCTGGTTCTAGCTATTTAGGAAGATGGGGTATAAGAATCAGGTGTGTGTGTGTGTGTGTGTGTGTGTGTGTGTGTGTGTGTGAGATCTCATTATATGGCCCAGGCTGGCCTCCCACCTCCACCATCTCTAGTGCTGGGATTACAGGTGTGCACTACCACATCCACCCTAGGAAGACAACTTCAGCCCAGATGTTCGAGGCCACACTGAGCAATGCAAGGAGAATAGGTCTCTAAAATAAATGAAAAAAAAAAAATCAAATGATCCCCCCCGATTCCCTTTCTGATTAGCTCAGTGCTGTTTGCGTGCCTGCCTCGCCTGCGTTTGTGCTTAGCTGGAGGCCGATCCTCTCCCGGGCCCCTCTCCCCCACCCACTCACTTTGGACAACGGCAGGCATAGCTGTGGCGGCTTCAATGAGAGAAGTTCCCCCAGGTTTGGGTAACTGAGCACTTGGTCCCCAGTTGGTGGCGTTGTTTGGGAGGTCATGGGACCTTTAGGAGGTGTGGCCCTGTGGGAGGAGTTACGTCCTGAGTGGACTTGAGAGTTTACATTCTTGCCCGTTCCAGCCCACTCTCTCTGCACTGTTTGCGGTTGAAGACGTGAGATCCCAGCTTCCTATTCTGCTGCTTGCTCTCATGCCTCCCTGCCAAGATGGACTCTGATCTTTCTGGAACCATAAGCCCCGATAGACTCTTTCTTCTAGAAGTTACTTTGGGTCATGGTGTTTTATCACAGCAACAGAAAAGTAACTGAAACAATAGTAAAATACTGTGTAGAATTTAGACCTTACATTTGTTAAATATAACGAATATTCTAAGGGGCATGAAACAAGCAGCAGGATTTTAGTGGTGCTGGTTGTTTGTTTATTTGAGACAGGGTCTCTTATAACCTAGGCTTGCCACTGAACTATGTAGCTGAGGTTGCCTCTACCTCTCAAGTGCTGGGACTATAGGTATGGCCCCCACACCAAGCACATAGCTTTCTTGCCTTTACATTGAAGTATTCTGTGCTTTTGTTGTTGTTTGGTTTTGGTTTTCTTGCTTGTTTTTGGTTTTTTGAGACAGGGTCTCCCTGTAGCTCCAGCTAGCCTGGAACTTGCTATGTAGACCAGGCTAGCCTCAAATTCACAGAGATCCATCCACTTCCTTCTGCCTCCCTCCAGAGTGCTGGGATTAAAGGTTGACTGGCCTTGGTTTATAAGACAGGGCCTCCTTAAGTAGTCCTGACTTACCAAAACTCTATGTAGCCCAAGCTGGCCTCAAACTTGGGGTGATCCTCCTGCCTCAGTTTCCCAAGTGTTGAGCTGACAGGAGTGCACCACCACATCTGGCTAGGATTCTGATTGATTGATTGATTGATCGATTGATTGATTGATTTTTGAGGCAGAGTCTCCCTTAAGCCCCAGCCTGGAGTAGGATTCCTTTTTTTTTTTTTTTTTTTTTTTTGTCTTTTCGAGACAGGGTCTCCCTGTAGCCCCAGCTGTCCTGGAACTCCGTAGACCAGACTGGCCTTGAACTCACAAAGATCCGCCTGCCTCTGCCTCCCAAGTGCTAGGATTAAAGGCATGCGCCACCATGCCCGGCAGGATTCCTTTTTTAAATGTGCATAAAGGGGCTGGAGAGATGGCCTAGCAGTTGGGAGCGCCGACCGCTCTTACAGAGGACCCGGGTTCGATCCCCAGCACCCACATGGCGGCTGAGAACCGTCTGAAACTCCAATTCCAGGAGAA
Organism: Rhizomys pruinosus; assembly: GCA_009823505.1. Lineage (NCBI taxonomy): Eukaryota > Metazoa > Chordata > Mammalia > Rodentia > Spalacidae > Rhizomys > Rhizomys pruinosus. The sequence continues at coordinate 622,344 of VZQC01006857.1, forward strand.
CTCCAGTTCCAGGGGAATCCGAGACCCTCTTCTGACCTCCGCGGCATTGCACGACACGGGTGCACAAACCTACATGCAGACAGTACATTCATACACATACAAAATAAATAAATAAATAAATAATTAAATGTGCATAAAAAGCCACTTCTTCCAGGTCATTTCCCTTCCCAAGCCTCGCTGTCTCCCGCACTGGGGGAGCTGACTGGTCTCTCTGCACCAGGCAGCCTTTGTGTTAACCACCACCGGAGTGGGAGGGCTGCTGATATCTGTCTCTGCCAGATTCCCAGGAATACTGCGGGGCTTTCCTAGCTCGTGGGAAGCAGAGCCAGCCTGTGCCTGGAGGCTGAGAGGAGAGAAATTGGGCAACACTCTACCCCCCACTGCCCACACGGCCAGAGCTCTCCCTTCCTAAGTTCCCCTAACCCCTGTGCCAAGGCAGGAGATCAGCCAGGATATTTATAGGGCTGGCACTTGGAGGGGAGCCAGTGGGGCAGCTGCTATCTGATATGGGCAAAGTGAGTTATTTATACAGGGACCTGGAAGAAAATGAGCTGAAGACGATATCCCTACCGCCCTGCACTGAGCATGCTGGGGAAAGGGCTCCACATCCTCCGGTGACAACACTTCCTGTCCTTGCCACCTAGACAGTTCATTCAGCTGAGGCTGACTGAGTGCCAGGCGCTAAGCACTGGGATCAGTAGGACAAAGCCCTGCTCCTTGTGGTGGCCAGGAGGGACAAGGTCACCATGCCCCACTGGGACCACAGGTGTCACATGCCCCACTGGGACCACGGGTGTCACCATGACCCACTGGGACCACAGGTGTCACCATGCCCCACTGGGACCACGGGTGTCACCATGCCCCTCCAGGACTACGGGTGTCACCATGCCCCACTAAGTGTTTTGCTTTATTTGGAGTGTTGGATTTTGAGAGTGGGGGTTGTTTGGTTTTTTATTTTTGTTGTTTGATTTTTGTTTGGCTTGGGGTTTGGGGTTTGCTGTACTAGTTTCTTGAATGCAGCACCTTGCTGTTGTTAGGCGACTGCTCTGCCATCACAGTATATCCACAGCCCCCCCCCCCTTTTTTCCTTTCTTTCTATTTTGAGACAAGGTCTTGTTAAGTTGCCCAAGCTGGCCTTGAATTCACTCTGTAGCCCAGACTAGCCTTGAATTTGCGATTCTTCTGACGCTGCTTCTGGAACAGCCAGGATTAAAGGTCTGTACCACTGGGCCCAGCTCAGAGGGATTGGTTTTTGGTTTGGTTTGTTTTTTGAGACAGGGTCTTATAGCCCAGACTGGCCTCGAACTCATGATCCTCCTGCGTCCTCCGCTGTCTCTGCTAAGCGCGTCTGGCCTTGGCCCCGCTCCTGTGCCTTCCCGGAACTGTCTGTCCTTCTCCCTCCTCTTGCACTTCATTATTCCAAATAATTCAAGGGGTTCCCAAGGCTTGTTTTGACTCTGGTCTCTCACCTGTCGCCCTTCCCCAGGTTCCACTTTGAGAACAGTGCTGCAGCCTGTACCCTAGACTCTCCCCACCCTATACCACAGGGGACAAGAACAATGTCATTAGCGACCACGTGGGGAGAAGAGCCCGAGGCCAGGAAAGGCAGTTAGAATCTGAGCGCTCGCCAGGCTGGATGCTGACAGCTGTCTCTGTGCAGCTGGAGCCGAAGGACACTTGATGGGATTTTGGAAGAGCCCATACAGAGGACAGACCTTCCCACCCAGGAACAGAGGTGAAAAAGAGGCTGGGGAGGAGGGGCTCATAGCTGAGCTGGGCTGGGAGCATGGGGCAGCACTAGAAGAGACAATGGGCACAGATGCTGGCTGGAGGAAGGACAGGCGCTGAGAGGCATCACCCACAGCTGAGATGCTGCAGAGCTGGCAACCAGGAGAGCCAGGCAGAGCCGCAGCCTGGAGCCAAGAGCTTGCACAGGCAGTGTGGGCCGACCTTGGCACAAAGCCTCCCCACCGGCAGGCGCCTCATCCCTGACTGCCTCAAATTCTTGGTGGACCTTATCTTTCTATGGGCTTTGGGACTTTGCTGACCCATCCTGTCCTGTGCCTGACCCTGGGTGTTTGGTGAAATTCCTGGTTTCTTCTTGGCACAAGACATAGGTTGTCCATGTGATGGAACTCACTATGTAGAGCAGACTGGCCTTGAACACACATTCACCTGCCACATGCCTCTGCCTCCTGAGTGCTAAGATATTCTTTTTTTTTTTTTTCTTTTTGAGATGGGGTCTCCCTGTAGCCCCAGCTGTCCTGGAACTCGCTGTGTAGACCAGGCTGGTCTTGAACTCACAAAGATCCGCCTGCCTCTGCCTCCCAAGTGCTAGGATTAAAGGCATGCGCCACCACACCCGGCCCACTAAGATATTCTTTTAAAAAATATTTTACTTAGGGCTGGAGAGATGGCCTAGTGGTTAAGAGTGCCGACTGCTCTTGCAGAGGACCTGGGTTTGATCCCCAGCACCCACATGGCGGCTGAGAACCATCTTTAACTCCAGTTCCAGGGGAGTTCGAAGCCCTCTTCTGACCTCCATAGCATTGCATGACATGGGTGCACAAACCTACATGCAGACAGTACATTCATACACATAAAAAAATAAAAAAAATAAAAACATTTTATTTAGTATTTTTATTTAAAAAAAATTTTTTTTATTAATTTTATTTATTTCTGTATGTGTATGAATGTACTGTCTGCATGCAGGTCTGTGCACCCGTGTTGTGCAATGCCGCGGAGGTCAGAAGAGGGTGTCGGATTCCCCTGGAACTGGAGTTCTCCTGGAATTGGAGTTTCAGACGGTTCTCGGCCGCCATGTGGGTGCTGGGGATCGAACCCGGGTCCTCTGTAAGAGCGGTCGGCGCTCTTAACCCCTAGGCCATCTCTCCAGCCCCTAGTATTTTTATTTTATGTGCATAAGTGTATCGCCCACATGGATGTAAGTGCAGCTGGGTCGTGCAATGCCTGCAGAGGTCAGAAGAGGGCGTCAGATCTCCTGTAAGTGGAGTTAAGGATGGTTGTTATCCAGCTCCCTGTGGGATATTCTTGATCAAGGATTAGTGAGAGCCGGATGCTGTTGGCACCCCCAACACACACTCAGAAGGGCAACATGTAGCACCACTGAGACTCTGTAGAGCAAGAACACAGAGAGGGGACTCTTTCCTATGTAGGTGTCTGTGTCAAAAAGGAGTGCCAAGTCCCACAAGGGGCAGACGTGGCTCAGAGGTGGAGGAAGGCAGGGAGAGACCCCAGGTCTGAAGGACACTGCAGGGCCTAAGGCCATGAGCTCATACATGAAGTCAAGTGAGAAGAAATAAGGACACAGGTGGAAGATTTTCATAAAGCTAAATATAGCCCAATTACAGGCCACTGGCTGGTCATTTATTCTGAAATGAAGTAATGGGGGAGGGGCTAGCCTTTATAGGAAATGGTCAGAACAGCACAGGCTGCAAAGTTCTTTCTTGGCAAAACGAGAACTCAGGAGCACTCACTGGGTCTCTCTGATTTAAAAGGGAGAAAAGGGCCTGGAGAGATGGATCAGTGGAACATTTGCTGCTCTTCCAGAGGACTGGATTCAGCTCCCAAGATCTCTATCAAATGGCTCACAACTGCCTGTTGCTTCAGACGATCGGGTGCTCTTTTCTAGCCTCCGTGGGCATCTGCATTCACATATATAAATAAAAAATAAAGTTTTTTTTTTTTTAAAGTAAAAGTAATCCCGGTTCTTGGGAGGTGGAGGCGAGAGAATCAGAAGTCTAAGACCCTCCTCAGATATGTAGGGAGTTTGATGCCAGCCAGCCTGGGTTACCTGAGACCCTGTCTCCAGAAAATGAACAAGAAAGACTGGACCTGGCGAGCCCCGCACAGCTCCAACGGAAGCTGTCCGAATTTTCCAGCTGCATTCATCCAGCCCGCATCTGTAGAAAGGGCAGAGAAAGAAAGCTTGTGAGCCAGAGAGCATTTTCCGTCTTCTCCCTCAGAACCAGCCTAGCCCCAACTCTGCCTCGCCTCACTCCCTACTCCTACTCCACATTAAATTTCTCTTGTGAAAATGTCTCAAAGGCCAAAACTTGCTTAAACCAAGCCAAGGGACAGCCTTTGTATACAGGCTGGTGCCATCTGGGGCAGTGGTGGCCAGAGGACAAAGGGCTAAGCTGACTCACAGAGTGCTGTGATGAAAGAGGAACTGCTTTTTTTTTTTTTTAATCTTTTGAGACAGGGTCTCCTTATAGCCCCAGCTGGCCTGGAACTCACTCTGTAGACCAGGCTGGCCTTGAACTCACAGAGATCTGCCTGCTTCTGCCTCTTGAGTGCTAGTATTAAAGGCATGTACCACCACGCCTGGCTTAAAGATGGTTCTTAGCTGCCATGTGGATGCTGGGAATCGAACCCGAGTCCTCTGCAAGAGCAGTTGGTGCTCAACCGCTGAGCCATCTCTCCAGCCCGCCCCCTTTTTATCTCTTTGAGACAGGGTCTCCTTGTAGCCCCAGCTGACCTACAACTCGCTATGTAATCCAGGCTGGCCTGGAACTCACAGAGATCTGCCTACCTCTCCCTCTCTAGTGCTAGGATTAAAGACATGTGCCACCATACCTAGCTAAGAACTGCTGTTGAGAAGCTAGGAGTTCCTCCGTCAGAACATTCAGATTGAGGAGCCTCCAGCCACCTTCCCCATCATCTCCTGGAGACCACAGAGGCCAGGTGCCTCTTCTGGGTGGCTTCATTTAATACATGGATGGAAGAGGCCTGTCACCTCCAAGGAGATTGGAAAAGGCGCAGACACAGGGATATAATTAAGATTAGAGCTGGGCGTGGTGGCACACACTTTTAATCCTAGCACTTGGGAGGCAAAGGCAGGCAGATCTTTGTGAGTTCAAGGCCAGCCTGGTCTACAGAGTGAGTTCCAGGACAGCTGGGACTACAGGGAGACCCTGTCTCGAAAAGACAAAAAAAAAAAAAAAAAAAAAAAAGATTAGAGTTAGGAAAAAAAAAAAAAGACTAGAGTTAGATTTTGGGTCATGGTTAGGGTCAAGACTCAAGGTCCCAGCTTATAAACTGCCCCAGGGTAAAGCTTCTAAGGGAAGAGTATAAATGTGGTAACACACACACACACACACACACACACACACACACACACTATGAGAAGTATCTCTACCCCTCAGTCGCCTGCTTTCTGTCTCACCCCCTCGCCCTCCTGTCAGTCCATCGGGATTTCTTAGGTGCTATTCTGATCAGCTTCCACTTACTGGGTCCAGTGGGTAATGGGAGCTACGTACGGCTGGGGAAATTTGTTCAAGCTCATCCTCCAGTCTGTGTTGTGTGAGTCTCATTTGTGTCTGGCCGAGGACTTGGGTCATCAGCTCCCACCTAGAAACTAACAGTGACCAAGAAAATAATCTCATGCTGTTTCCCTGAGAGAAGCCATGCCCCCATCAGCAGAGCCTTCTTATATCAGCCTTCTGATTGAAAATGGTTCCAGGTGGCTCAGCAATTAAGAGTGCATACAACTCTACAGGGGAACCCAGTTCCATTCCCAGCACCCACAATTGGCTGTAATTCCAAATCCAGGAAATCTGATGCCCTCTTCTGGCCTCTTCGGGCATCTACACACACACACACACACACACACACACACACACACACACACACACACACACAAATAAAAAGTAGCTGACTGTGGTGGCTCACATCTTTAATCCCAGCACTCAAGAGCCAGCCTGATCTGGAAAGAAAGAAAAAGAAAGAAAGATAGAAAGAAAGAAAGAAAGAAAGAAAGGAAGGAAGGAAGGAAGGAAGGAAGGAAGGAAGGAAGGAAGGAAGGAAGGAAGGAAGGAAATGAAAGCGAAAGGAGGAAATAGTTCCAGGTGCTTTTCTGCCACAGACATGTCCTAAGAGGTTTTGTTTTTGTTTGTTTAGGGATTTTTGGGTTGGGTTTTAGCTTTGGTCTTTTTGAGACAGTGTTTTCCTGTAGTCTCAGCTGGCCTGAAACTCAGTATGTAGACCAGGCTGGCCTTGATCTCACAGATATTTGCCTGCATCTGTTTCCCAAGTCTACAGTAGGATTAAAGGTGTGAGCCACAATGCCCATCCTTTTCAAGTTTGGGAGTTTGTTGTTGTTAGTTTTGTTTTGAGACAGTCTCTCATAGCCCAGGCTGGCCTCACTATGCAGCCCAAGATGACTCTGAACTCTATCTACCTATCTCCACTTGCTAGGATCACAGATGAGCACCACTATGCCTGGCTCACTAAGAGTTTTCTCCCCACTGCAGAGTCTAAATGGGATTCACAGTGTCCTTGGAGGGGAGATTGGCTTCCAGGCACCCAGTGGAATGCCAGACAATGGAGACAGAGGAAGGTCAGTTCATAGCACACTGGAGTTGGGGCTGTTGCTAAATACAAAAACTGAGCATTTGGTCAAAGAAGAGCCATTTTTCCCCTCATAAGATCATCCAGGTATCGGGTTGGAAACCGCAAGAGCTAGAAGTGGTCGGCCTCCAGGTAGTGCAATTGCAAACATCTTCCAGGGAAGATGCGCCTAACCTTTCTTGAGTCAGAAATTTGGACAGAAGCCAAGATGGCGATAATGGAGGCGTGTGGCGCCCTCTGCTGAGAATAGGGCCAAATGCACCCAGAGCAAGCGTCCCTCTACAGGGCACTGGCCTTGGCTCCCCATGGTGGGCAGTACAAGGCTCAGAGTTCCTTCTGCACTGGCCCTTCCGGTTATGTGGAGCAGATGAGGTCTACTTGGACCTGATTTAGATTCCAGTCAAGAAAGGAGGGAGGTGTTCATCCTAGGGGGGAGGGAAGGGTGGGGGGAAGAACAGACTCTACCAGGAATGAGGTCAGTGACAGCCAAATGGCCAAAGGGACTTAGGCTTCTTGGTCCAGAGGCCTGCGACAGTTCCAGGGAAACAGGCTCTATCATTGTCCTACCCAGTCATCGTCACAGGGACCATGGGTTTTCCTGCCAGGCTGCATCTGCACAGACCTCAGGAAGCCTCTGAGTTGAACCCATATCTCTGTACATCTATACCAACAGCACTTGGGTGGGATGACAGAATGTCCCACAAGAAGGTTAAAAGTTCTGAATGCTCAGCAAAGCGCGGCCTCTGCACACCTTCCTGTGGCTCAGAAAATTCCGATGAAAGGCCAAATGGGATTCAGTCCTATTGGGCCTCAGTGTGGGGGCCCTAAAGGAAGTTACAGGGAGTTCTATGCTCATCTCCAATGCTTCTAGAAGCTCTCCAGGCTCAGGTTTACACATCTCTCCAAGGCTGCTGGATTCAACGTGGTTGATGATACCTACTACTGTATAGCCTTGGTACGGGGTACTCTGGGCAGGAACTGGAGCTAGTGTCCGGAGGAATCCTCTCTCTGACAAAAGTTATGAAGGGCATGGGTTGCCCCCCGCCCCAGACACCCTGAGATTCCTTGGAGGGATCAGCTCTGGACAATGTAGGAACTAAGCATGACAGACCTCGTGTCTTGAAGCTCATGTGCAGAGGAAGTATAAAAAGGATGACTAGTACCATGTTGAAAACAAAAGTTGGGGGCTGGAGAGATGGCCTAGCAGTTAAGAGCACAGACAGCTCTTGCAGAGGACCCGGGTTCGATTCCCAGCACCCACATGGCGGCTGAGAACCATCTTTAACTCCAGTTCCAGGGGAATCCGACACCCTCTTCTGACCTCTGAGGCATTGCACGACATGGGTGCACAAACCTACATGCAGACAGTACATTCATACACATAAAAAAAAAGAAAAGAAAATGAAAGTTGGATTGTATTTGTCTATCTCTCAATGCATGTTGACTTCTTATTCTTTTTTAATTTTTGGACTTTTGGGGGGTCTTTTTTGAGATAGGGTCTCCCTGTAGCCCTAGCTGGCCTGGAACTCACTATGTAGACCAGGCTGGACTTGAACTCACTATGTAGATCAGGCTGGCCTTGAACTCTCAGAGATCTGCCTGTCTCTGCCTCCTGAGTGCTGGGGTTAATGGCATGTGCCACCACACCCAGCCCAGATAAAAGTTTTCTCATAGCATTTGTTTCCCCCATATGCTAATGAGTGAACCCTAAGCTGTATGCTTATCGGTGGCACCAAAATGGGCATAAAAAGAGACTGCCAGCAGGCCACCCTCAGGAGCACACTGCTGTGCTCTGAGACCTCGGTGAGCTACCCATGACACATGCAAGGCTCTTGAAGGCCACTGTGTAGCTCTAGCTTTAGCGACCACTAATCCTCAGTCACCCTAGCTGAGTCCACCATGCCTGCCTGTCCACCAAGGTCCTCCAGGACCTCCATGCCTTCTGCTGATCAACTGGCCCAGCATCTTGGAACTTGGGGAAGTTTTGCTCATGTCCATGTCTGTCAATATCCTACTTACCCTCTTGGATTGGTGAGCTCAAAATCATGGTGTGTGACTTGTCATGTGTTATGAATTCTTGTTATAAACTTAAGCATTTGTGAAAGGTGCTCTGATATCCTTTTCAATAACACATTGCCTTTGACCATACACTTGCTGCTTGAGACAGGAAGCTAGCATTCCATGCTCTGCACAGGGTTTGAAAGGCTACGGGGTTGCCCTGGGAAGGCTCAGTGAGGATTCTGCAAAGAAATCCAGAAGATTCTGACACTGAGCAATAAGGAAAGACCTATTGGTTGGATTAGTTTCTGTACTAAACACACCAATTTCTGGAGACTAGTTTTAATGTAAAAGTATGGGAGCTGGAGAGATGGCTCAGCAGTTAAGAGCCCTGTCTGCTCTTGCAGAGGACCCAGGTTCAATTCCCAGAACCCACATGATGGCTAACAACAATCTGTAACTCCAGTTGCAGGGGATCCAAGGCCTTCTTCTGACCTCTGGTGGGCAATCCATGACACAAGTGTACGTACATACATGCAGGCAATACACTCATACACACAAAATAAAAATAATAAATAAAATATTTTTTTTGAGTCAGGGTCTCCCTCTAGTCCCAGCTGGCCTGGAGCTTGCTCTGTAGACCAGGCTGACCTTGAACTCACAGAGATCTGCCTGCCTCTGCCACCCGAGTGCTGGGATTAAATGCGTGCTCCACCACATCCGGCAGTGAAATATTTTTAAACCCCAATGTATAGGGCTGAAGAGATGGCTCAGTGGTTAAGAACACCGGTTGCTCTTGCAGAGATCCAGGTTTTGTTTCCAGCACCCACATGGTGGCTAACATTTCCAGGGGATCTGATGCCCTCTTCTGACCTCCATGGGCATTGCACACATGGGTGCACTTACATACCTGAAGGCAAAACACGTGTACAAGTAAAAATAAAAATAAATAAAAAAGTAAAAAAATAACAAAATAAGTACAGACCTTTAATTCCAGCAACTAAGAGGCAAATATAGGTGAATCTTTGTGAGTTTGAGGCCAGCCTGGTCTACATAATGAGAATTGGTTTCAAAACAAACAAACAAATAAATAATAGAGAACTAAAATAATAATAAAGATAAAGGGGCTAGAGTGATAGTTCATCTGTTAAGAGCAGTGACTGCTCTTACAAAAGACTCAGGTTTGATTCCCAGCACCCACATGGCAGCTAACAACCATCCAAGTAATTCCAGTTCCAGGGGATTTAATGAACAAGTGCTCTTACATACATGCAGGTGATACACTCATAAAAATGAGGCACATAAAAATGAAAAGAAAACAAATATTAAAACACCAGCAATCAAACATCTGTGGACGGTTCAGTTCAACTCGACCACCAATGATGGAAACGAATCTGTGTGTTAGTCTGTGAGGGAATTTCCAGACTGGGGCTGAGGTGAGAAGACCCACCCTGAATGTGAACACCACCATCCCATGGGCAGGGGCTCTGGGCCGAATCAAAAGGAGAAAGTGAGCTAAGCCCCTGCCTTCATCAGCCCTGGCTCCCAACTGTGGTTGTGACATGAGCAGCTTCCCCTGGCTCCTGCCACCATACTTCCCTGCCTTCATGAAGTAGACCCTCTAACTGTGAGCCACACAATAAACCTTTCCTCCCTTAAGCTGCTTTCTGTCAAGTGTTTTGTCACAGCAAGGAGAAAACCAACTAATATAAGATACTTCTATTCCTGCCGGGTGTGGTGGCACATGCCTTTAATCCTAGCACTTGGGAGGCAGAGGCAGGTGGATTTTTGTGAGTTCAAGGCCAGCCTGGTCTACAGAGTGAGTTCCAGGACAGCTGGGACTACAGGGAGACCCTGTCTCGAAAAGACCAAAAAAAAAAAAAAAAAAAAAAAAGATACTTCTATTCCCTGTGGAGCAGGAAAATAAGTGCTTTCTTGGATTCAGTCTTGGTGGGTGCTGCGTGAGCTTTTCCCGGAAGACATGAAAAGACCACAGGGGACCAGTGACAGAGCACATGAACAATTCTGCCCAAGTCTAGCTTGGTGAGCCAATGAATGTACTGGGCTTATTTATGGGAGCATAGGTGACCCCACAGGATAACAACTTCCCCCATAGCTGTATAGATGGAGCCCCCCCACTTCGGTTAACCTCCACCTTCTGTATACGCTATATCTGCCAAGATCACTTATAGCTGGGAGAGAGTAACTAGATCTCGGGTGGGATCTCCCCACCCCTTCCTTTATAAGAGAAATCCAATAGGCCCAACTTTGTCGAGGATCTGTTGCATTTACTCATAGTTCCTCTAATTGAGGTGGTAATGGCTGTTATGCTCAGAGGATGGCCAACTACAACAAGGAGGGTGTCGGGGGGATCTGCCCAGCAAGTAGAAAAGTGGGTGGGGCCGGATGTGCGGACAACGTGCAGGTTCTGAGGCTAGCTCCTCCTCATGGTGGCCTCTGTCCTTCAGCTCTCTAAGACACCTGAGCTCCCCCCCATTCAAATCTTTACATTTTTTTTATATTTATTATTTACTTCTGTTCTTTTTTAAATTTTATTTTCTTTTTTTAATTTTAATTTATTTTGTTATGTGTATGATGTACTGTCTGCATGCAGGTCTGTTGCACCCGTGTCGTGCAATGCCGCGGAGGTCAGAAAGAGGTCTCGGATTCCCCTGGAACTGGGAGTTCTCCTGGAATTGGAGTTATACAGTTCTCAGCCGCCATGTGGGTGCTGGGGATCGAACCCGGGTCCTCTGCAAGAGCAGTTTGGTGCTCTTAACTGCTAAGCATCTCTCCAGCCCTAAATTTTATTTCTTTTTTTATGTGTATGAATGTATTGTTAACTTGTAGGTTTGTGCACCAGTGCCGTGCAATGCCACAGAGGTGAGAAGAGGGTGTCGGGATTCCCCTGGAACTGGAGTTAAAGACGGTTCTCAGCTGCCATGTGGGTCTGGGGATCGAACCCTGGTCACTCTGCAAGAGCAATTCAGCACTCTTAACTGCTAGGCCATCTCTCCAGCCCCACATTTTTATTATTTATTTTACGTGTATGAGTGTGTTGCCTGCATGTTGTAAGTGCACTCGTGTAATACCTGCCAGGTCAGAAGAGAGACTCAGATTCCCTGGAACTGGAATTACAGATGGTTGTTAGCTGCATGTGGGTGCTGGGAACCCAGTTCCTCTGCAAGAGCAGCTTCTGCTCTTAACTGCTGAGCCATCTCTCCAACCCCGTTTCAGATTTTTTTGTGTGTGTGTGCGTGTTGTTTGTGGTGCAATGGTGCACACTTGGAAATCGGAAGACAACTTACAGGAGTCGTCGATTTTCTCCTTCCACCATGGGTCCAGGATTAATCAGCTTGGCAGCAAACACGTTTAGCCACTCAGTGGCACATTTTTTTCATTTTAGTTTGCAGCCACATTTTTTTTTTTACTTAAAAAAAAAAAAAAATAAAAAAAAAGGGGCTGGAGAGATGGCTCAGCAGTTAAGAGAGCCTGATTCTTAGCACCCACAGGGCTAACTGTAATTCCAGTTCCAGAGGATCTGATTGCCTCTTCTGATCTCCATGGGCATTGCATGACATGGGACACTTAGTACATGCAGTCATAGACCCATATACATAAAATAATAATAATGATGATGATGATAATTAAAATAATAATAATAATAATTAATAATAAAATGTATTAGTCACTTTTCATTGCTGTTATAAACCACCATGACAAGGGAACTTATAAAAGGAAGAGTTTATTTGAGCTTACAATTGAGGGTTCCAGGGATACAGAGGTCCATTGTGGTGGAGGCATGGTGGCCTGGGCTGGAGCAGAAAGCCAAGGTTCACATCTTGCAATGAGCACTGTCAAGAGAGAGAGAGAGACTGGAGACGGGCAAGGCTCATTTAAATCACTAAGCCCACCCTCAATAACGTACTTCCTCAGCACGGCCACATCTTCTAAGACTTCCAAGAAACAGTGCCACCAACTGGAGACAAAATGTCTGAATACTTAAAGCTATGGGGACATTCTCATTCAAACACCACAATAAATAAAAATTTTTTTGTTCTTTTCAGACAGGGTCCCTGTAGCCCAGCTGGCCTGTGGAACTCTCTGTTAGACCAGGCGCCTTGACTCAGAGAGATCCACCTGCCTCGGTCCTGGAGTGCTGGGATTAAGGGTGTGTACCACCACACCCAGCTAGTAAAATAAAATATTTTTTAATTTTATTTTATTTATTTTCTTCTATGTGTATGAATGTACTATCTGCATGCAGGTTTGTGCACCCTGTTGTGCAATGCCGCAGAGGTCAGAAGAGGGTATCGGATTCCCCTGGAACTGGAGTTGTCTTTGAATTGGAGTTACAGACAGTTCTCAGCCACCATGGTGAGGTGCGTGGTTAATCGAACCCAGGTCCTCTGCAAGAGCACTCAGTCTTAAACTACTAGGCCTATCTCTCCAACCCCCATAAATAAAATATTTTTAAAGTGCTTCCTTAAAAATCAAAATCTCCACTGGGCGTGGGGCACACACCTTTAATTTTCTAGCACTTGGGAGGCAGGAGTAGAGCAACTTTGGAGTTCAAGGGCCAGCCTGGTCTACAGAGTGAGTTCCAGGACAGCTGGGCTTACAGGAAGACCCTGTCTCGAAAAACACCAAAAAAAAATAAAGTCTCCACTTTATTTTTTTTTGATCTTTCATGGATTTTAGAATTTTTTTCCAAGTTTACCCTGTATAAATCTGCTTTGATAGAAACAACACTATGAGCTTTGAATTTTAATTCTGCTCTTGGCCCAGGCTACCAATAACTGGTAATACTCTCTCAGGTTCATAGAGGGACATGAGGTTGATTACAACTTTCAAGAAGAAACCATTGTGTTGCTGAGCTGTGATGTTAGGTAGGTTAGGTCGTTAAATGTATTTTCCACTTACACTGGGTTTGTCCAGACAAGGGCCCATCATAAGTCAAGGAGTATCTGTACAAGCTAAACAGCATCATGACCTTCCATGTAAGAATGTCTTCACCCCAAGGGAAAACTCTGAAACTGTTTTGATTATCTTTCTACTTCTGCGATAAAAACACATGACCAAAACCAATTGGGAGGACAGGGCTCATTGGGCTTAGAGCTCACAGTCCATCATCAAGGGAAAACCACGTCGGAACCTGGAGCACAGAGACATGCGAGGACCTGGGAGCACAGAGGGGGACCTATGGAGGACCTGGAGCACAAGCCATGGAGGAACTGCTGGGGAAGAATGCACTCTGGCCTGTCTTTCAGCCTGATTTCATCTACAACCATGACCACCTAGGACCAGGGTGGCACCACCCATCAGTGAGCCTAGGCCCTCCCATCACTGTCAGTCAAACAGTTCAAGAAACCACCCACAATGCATGACGCACAGCCCAGTCACTATGAGGGAAATTCCTTGAATTGGAGGCTCCGTCAATCCAGGATGTTGTCAAGTTGACAACAGAAGCCAGCACACCAACTCTACCCAGCATCCTCCACTCCCCTTTTCCATGCTTCCATAACAACCACTAATCCATATTTTCTTGGATCTGCCTACTCACCACACTTCGCATAAATGGGGTCACATTTTATGGTATCTGTCCTAGTTACTTCAGCTATCAATTGATCACAGCCTAGAGTCACCATGAGGATCTCAGTAGAGCCATTCCCAGATTGGCCTACGTTGGTCATGTCTGTGGGGAATTGTCCTGATGTTTAACTGATGAAGGAGGGCCCATCCCACTGTGGGTGGCCACTCCCTGGGCAGGATGGTCGGCCTGTATGTTCATGACCCTGTGAGTGAGCCAGCAAGTGGCACCTCCACGGTTTCTGCTTTCACAGTTCCTCCCTAACTTCCCTGGATGTGGACTACAACCGTTATAAGCTTAAGTAAAACCTTTCCCCACTAAATGTCTTTTGTTTTTTTTTTTATATGTGTGAGTGTTTTTTTTTTTTTTGCCGCAGGTAATCAAGTCCTTTGCAATGCCTTAGAGAGAGGGCACTGATCCCCTGGAACTGAATTACAAAGTGTGTTAACTGTACTGTGGGTGCTGAGACTCAAAACTCTTCAGTCCTCGGAAGAGCAGCCAGCGCTCTTAACATATTAAGCTTCTTCCAGCCCCCCCTAAGTTGCTTTTGGCTGAAGGTATTTAAAACAGCAACAGAAAGCAGCTTCAAATGTCAGTCAGTTTGATAGGTCGAAAGGCAAGTGAGTTCCACTGGGTAACTTTTGTACCTGGCTTCTTTTCACTGACATAATGTCCTCAAGCATCCATCTGCCTAATCATTGTGCCTCTTCTTATTTTGGCGTGGATAGTCTCCCTGTGTGGAAAGAAGAGTTCATTGGTTTATACATTCATCAGTTGATGGACACTGGTGGGTTGCTGCCACTTTCTGCTATTATGATGTTGCTATAAACAACCCTGTGTACAATATCCTCTAAGCCTCTGCTTTCATTTCCTTGAGTGCATCTCAGGAGTGGAAATTTGGATGGTAACTCTACGGGTTATGGTTACCTTCGCCTCCCTACTTTTTCAGGAGGCCGGAGAATTGTCAGTCACATTAAAAACAAATAATAATGAATTATTACCAGATCTTTCCATGAAGAATTTGAATATACTAGTAAAAATCTCAAGTTCATAGCTTAGAGAGCTGGCTAACCAGCTGAACAAAGGCCTTGTTTGAAGGCACCAAAGAGATGCTGAGAAAATCCTAAAGTGGCCACCGCCTTCCACGGGATGGTCAGTGGACTTTTCCCACTCTGAGGCAAGAGTTTACAGGTCTTGGCTATTACAAAATAAGCTCAAAGCTGGGAGTGGTGGCACATGCCTTTAACCCCAGCGACTTCTCAGGAGAGGCAGTTTTATGGCCAGCGTGGATCTACTGGGAGCGTTCCGGCAGCTGGAGACTAAAGAGAGAACCTGTTTCTTCAAAAAGACAAAAGGAAAAAAAATTTCAAACTCACTCAGTTAAGCAAAACCCCAGTAGAGGGTTGGCCTAGCATGTGCGAGCCCCAGAGTTATGAACCCCAGAACTTCAAAAGAGTGAACAACCCCCTTCCCACCCAGTACTCAGGAGGCTGAGGCAGGAGGATTTCAAGATCTGAGGCTAGCTGAGCTACATTGTTTAAGCTCTTCTCTCAAAGTAACACATCAAGGACACCCATGCGACAACTATCAAATGTTCACTGTCAGTTATGATTAGGTCAAAAGGCAAGTGAGCCTTCCACTGAGCTCCTGTGCTGAGTCTCTCAGCCAAAATTAGGTGGTCAGTCTGAGATGGGTTCCCATTCTCTAAGGCTCTTGGAAATGAATCACTCCTCAGGGCTGAGAGATGACTCAAGTGGCTTAAGAGCACTGATTTACAATTTTGCAGAGACCCAATGTTTGGATCCCAGCACCCAATGGCAGCTACAACCATCCGTAACTCCAGTTCCAGAGGATCTTGATGCCTCTTCTGACCTTCTGTGGGCATTGCATGAACACAATGTCACTTACATGCAGGCAAACATATAAATAATAAAATATTTTTAAAAGAACTCCCCCTCCTCTTCCAGTGTTGATGGCCCCAATTTCTTGCAGTTGACAGACTGAGGTCACTGTTCCCCTGCTGGCTGACAGTGAGGGTCACACTCAACAACTGACCGGACTCTCATTCCTTCCT
Source organism: Rhizomys pruinosus (assembly GCA_009823505.1). NCBI lineage: Eukaryota > Metazoa > Chordata > Mammalia > Rodentia > Spalacidae > Rhizomys > Rhizomys pruinosus. The sequence continues at coordinate 638,378 of VZQC01006857.1, forward strand.
TCCTCCATCCATCCCTTCCGACCTCAGGCGCAGCAAGGATACCTGAGTCCGCTGTTGATTCATACCTCCCTGCCTTCCTCTTCTTCCTCTCATCCAGAGGCAGCCCTCTGCTCCAAAGGACTCAGACCTACCAGGTCATGCCAGTCCTCCCATCCTAAGATCAACTGTGTTACACTATAACACCATGCAGGAGTGAGGCCTCTTTCTAGAGAGATCCCGACATGAAGAAGGCTGGAGGACGTCTGTAGAATTCCAGCAAGCACAGGGGTGAGCCCTCGCAGCTGTGGACAAAGCAGAGCAGGAAGCTGACCAGGCCCAGGGCTCTTGGAGGAGACTGCTCTCTAGAATTGAACCCTACGTCGTGCTTTTGAAAACTAACCTGATTAAGCTATAATGTGTAATGTGGACTTGACAAGTGGTAAACATTGAATGCTTAAGACACAGCTGATAGCCTTTGACACATATATACACTTACTTCACAATCAAGATAAGAAGCCTAGAGGTCACTCCCAAAAGTGTCCTTGAGTCTCTGAGGTCCCCTCTCAAACTTTCCTGCCACCCCAAACCCAGGCAGCCATAATCTGTTTCCCATTCCTGTAGGTTCATTCAAACTTTCTAGAATTTTCTACAAATTCAATCTATTGTAGGGCTGACAAATTCCTCCATCAAACCCCTAACCCCTGGGGATCACAGAAGGTGACTGTATTTGGAGAGAGTCTCTGAGGAAGCGGTTAAATTAAAATGAAGTTGTTACAGTGGGGCCTGATCCAATATGCCTGGTGTTCTTATGAAAAGACACTTAGGACTTAGGCATACACTAAGAGAAGACAGTCAGAAACACCCAAAGAAAACCCGCTCCCAAGCTGAAGAAAGAGTCTTCCGAAGAGCCCAAACTTTAAAAACATCATTGATCTCAGACTTCTAGCCATGAAAATTATAGGAAAATAAATGTCTGTTGTTTAAGCCCCTTAATCTGTGGTGGCATAAAACTAATACCAGGTGTGCTGGACAGGCTTTTAGTGTCAACTTGACACACCTGGGTTGAGGGACATCATTGGGGAATGTCTCATTGCGACTGGCCTGTGGCTGTGTCGTGGGGGGCATTTCTTGATTATTGAGCAATGATGTGAGAGGGCCCAGCCACACTTGGTGGTACCACCCCTGTGTAGGTTTTGTGCATCTTATAAGAAGCAGGACTAGGCTGGAGGATGCTAGCGGTTAAGAGCGCGACCGCTCTTGCAGAGGAACCCGGGTTTGATCCCCCCCAGCATGTGACGAGAACCGCCAAAACTCCAATTCCAGGAGAGAACTCCGCTTTTCCAGGCGGAATCGCGACACCCTTCTCTTGACCTCCACGGCATCATTGCACCGACAATCGGGTGCACAAACTTTGCATGGACAGTACATTCATTCACATACAGATATAATTAAAAAAGATTAATTAAAAAAAAAAAAATAAAAAAACAGAACTGGGTATGTGGTGCACGCCTTTAATCTAGCACTCAGGGAGGCAGAGGCAGAGCAGGCAGATCTTTCGTTGAGTTCAAGGCCAGGCCTGGTCTACAAGTTGAGTCCAGGGACAGCTGGGACTTCAGGAAAAAACCCCAAAAAAAACAGAAAAGACGAAAAAAAAAAAGAAAAGAAAAAAAAAGAAAGCAGATAAGCATGGGCCAGGAGCAAGCCAGAGGCAGCACTTCCTCCATGACCTGTGCTTCAAGCTTCCTGTCTCCAGGTTCCTGCTCTGAATTTCTACCTTGAGCTCCCTTCAGTGTGAACTGTGACCCAGTTAGATGTTAAGATGTGGATTGGCCTGGGAGATGTGAGGAGAATAAACCTTTCCTCCTCAGAGTTTGTATTGACCCACATGTTTTGTACAGCCATGAAGCAAACTAGAACACCAGGTGTATTTTTTCTGATTTTCTCATTCAGCCAATTGGTGTAAGATTCACCTTTGTCGTTATGAATTCAGTTGCCCATTTCTTTTGTTGTTAAGTAATTCCATTATATTGAATCCTGTACACTTGGCTTGTTCATTTACCTACTGACAGACATCTAAGCTGTTCCCAGTCTGTGTTTTCCTTTTCTTTTTTAGGTAAATATTGTGAGTAGAATGGTTGGATCATACAGTAAGTGCACATTTAAAACATTTACTTAAAAACTCCTTTCAATTTTTTTGAGCAATAAGCTGTACTATATGTTCCACCAGCTGTGAGTGAACGAATGTTCTTCCACGTCTGTGTCCACACGTGGTGTGGGCTGCTCTAATGGTGACCATCCTAATGGTGGTGTACTGAAAACTCACGGTGGTTTCAGATTTGCATTTCTCTAACACTAAAGACTTTAGCATCTTTTCATATGCTTTTTAGCCATCCAGGAAGCAAAATACAAACTTCTTAAAGAAAACAAGCATTTGTTAAAATAGCTGGCCCACTTTTAAATGAATTGTGTTTTCTTAGTATTAATGTTTGAGGTTTCTATTTACTTTTTCTGACATGAGAATCAAATCCCAGGATTGATACATGTCTAGGTAAGGCTGCTTACCACTGAACTACATACCCATCCCAACACCCCAACATAAGCTGTATCTCCCCCCTTTCTTTTCCCCAGACTCTTACAACATAGCCCAGGGACTGGCCTCGAACTCTTCTTCTCCCTCAAACCTTCCCCTAATGGGATTATAGCATGTACCCAGCCACACTCAACTTCTTGTTTTTTTTACTCAACGCTTCTTACTCAATTTTAATGCAAGATTTTTCATAGATATATGGTTGCCAGTGTACTTTGGATTACAGCTTCAAAAGGAATTGTGATTTGGAGCTGAGGATTGGTCAGTTGGTAAGAGCACTGGCTGTCATCTGCAGAGGATCACAGGTTTGATTCTCAGCATCCAAATGCGGGCTACCCTCTTCTAATTCTGTGTTCATTGCATGAACGGTTGCACTTACATACATGCGAGCATACACTCGTACACACACACAAATTTTTTGTTAAAAGTTCGCAATTTTGATTAAGTGAGATTGTATTTCAAGTTTTCATTTCAGGGTGGGTTTCTTTTTTGGCTTTGAATTTGGCTGTGGGCTGGAGAAGTAATCTTTTGCATTAATCCAGGGTACAAGTCTTTCTCCTTACTTTTTTCTGAAGTGTTATACTTTCTTAAATTGTTAGTTAATTTCTCTAGTATTGGGGGGCACATGCATACATTGTGAGTCAGAGGACAACTTGCGAGAGTCTGTTCCCCCTTCCAACCTTTACATGGGTTCTTGAGGATCAGGACTCAGACCACCAGGCTCGTGCAGCAAGCACATTTACCTTGCTGAACCCATCTCTGTTCCCTAGATCTATTTGGGTTAATGTATTTATGTGGTTACCAATTATTATGGATCAGGCTCTTTGTGTGTATGTTAGTACAAATGCTTCTTGCCTTCATGTGGGAAGATCCAGTTTGACTGAGGGCTAGTTCTCCAGCAGCGACCTTCCGAGGCACAAATGGAGTCATGGGATTCACTTGACTGCCCTCAAGAGAAGCAACGTGCGTCCCAGGCACATGATGTAGCAGAACAACATATACGGTGGCGCAGAGACTGGGTTGTGATTTTTGACCTTATAAAAAAATATTGTAGCTTTAGAGAGGATGGCCTATTGCGGTTGAGAAGAAAAAAACGCGACTGCCTTGAGAGGGACCGGATTCGATTCCCCAGCACCCAACATGGCGGGTGAGAAACCGTCCTAGTATCCAGGGGAATCCTAGACCACAGGTGCATCAGACCATGCAGACAGACATTTCATACAAACTGGAGAAAAATGGATAAAAAAAAAAATTTTTTTTAAGTGGACTTGCAGGGGCTGAGAGAAGCTTCAGCAGTTAAGAGGCACTGACTGCTCTTGCAGAGGACCTGGGGTTTGATTCCCAGCACCACATTGGCAGCTAAGAACCATCTTAGGCTGGGTGTGTGTTGCACGGCCTATTATCCCAGCACTGGGGAGGCAGAGGCAGGGCTGGATCTCTGTGAGTTTCAAGCCAGCCGGTTCTACGATAGCAAGCTCCAGTCCAGCTGGGACTGAAGGGATGACCCTGTCTCAAAAAAGACCAAAAAAAAAAAAAAAAAAAAAAACCCACAAAACAATACAAAACAAAAACCAAACTTTTTTTTTTTCTTTCCCTTCCTCCTCCCTCTGCTCAGTCCTCTCCCTCTTCTCCCTTTTTTCTTTTTTTTAATGTTGCTTTTCTCTTTTTTAATATTTTTCTTTATTCTATATGTCATGAATGTACTGACTGCATGCAGGTTTGTGCACCCGTGTGTGCAATGCATAGAGGTCAGAAGAGGGGTCGGATTTCCCCTTGGAACTGAGTTCTCCTGGAATTGGAGTATTAGACCGGTTCTCAGCTGCCCATGTGGGTGCCTGGGAATCAAACCCGAGTCCTCTATAAGAGCAGTCGGTGCTCTTAACCGCTAGGCCATCTCTCCAACCCTTCACTTCCGTTTTCTTCCCATCCTTCCTCCTCCCTTTTCTCTTCNTGATTTTGAGAGCCAGCTGGTCTACATAATGAGAATTGGTGTTCAAAACAACAAACAATAAATAATAGAGAACTAAATAATAATAAAGATAAAGGGGCTAGAGTGATAGTTCATTCTGTTAAGAGCAGTGACTGCTCTTACGAAAAGACTCAGGTTTGATTCCAGCACCACAATGGCAGCTAACAACCATCCAAGTAATTCCAGTTCCAGGGGATTTAATGAACAAGTGCTCTACATACTTCAGTGATACACTCATAAAAATGAGGCACATAAAAATGAAAGAAAACAAATATTAAAACACCAAGCAATCAAACATCTGTGGACGGTTCAGTTCAACTCGACCACCAATGATGGAAACGAATCTGGTGTTAGTCTGTGAGGGGAATTTCCAGACTGGGGCTGAGGTGAGAAGACCCCCTGAATGTGAACACCACCATCCCATGGGCAGGGGCTCTGGGCCGAATCAAAAGGAGAAAGTGAGCTAAGCCCCTGCCTTCATCAGCCCTGGCTCCCAACTGTGGTTGTGACATGAGCAGCTTCCCCTGGCTCCTGCCACCATACTTCCCTGCCTTCATGAAGTAGACCCTCTAAACTGTGAGCCACACAATAAACCTTTCCTCCCTTAGCTGCTTTCTGTCAAGTGTTTTGTCACAGCAAGAGAAAACCAAACTAATATAAATATCTTCTATTCCTGCCGGGTGTGGTGGCACATGCCTTTAATCCTAGCACTTGGGAGCAGAGGCAGGGGATTTTGTGAGTTCAGGCCAGCCTGGTCTACAGAGTGAGTTCCAGGACAGCTGGGACTACAGGGAGACCCTGTCTCGAAAAAGAACCAAAAAAAAAAAAAAAAAAAAAAAAAAGATACTTCTATTCCCTGTGGAGCAGGAAAATAAGTGCTTTCTTGGATTCAGTCTTGGTGGGTGCTGCGTGAGCTTTTCCCGGAAGACATGAAAAGACCACAGGGGACCAGTGACAGAGCACATGAACAATTCTGCCCAAGTCTAGCTTGGTGAGCCAATGAATGTACTGGGCTTATTTATGGGAGCATAGGTGACCCCACAGGATAACAACTTCCCCCATAGCTGTATAGATGGAGCCCCCCCACTTCGGTTAACCTCCACCTTCTGTATACGCTATATCTGCCAAGATCACTTATAGCTGGGAGAGAGTAACTAGGATCTCGGGTGGGATCTCCCCACCCCTTCCTTTATAAGAGAAATCCAATAGGCCCAACTTTGTCGAGGATCTGTTGCATTTACTCATAGTTCCTCTAATTGAGGTGGTAATGGCTGTTATGCTCAGAGGATGGCCAACTACAACAAGGAGGGTGTCGGGGGGATCTGCCCAGCAAGTAGAAAAGTGGGTGGGGCCGGATGTGCGGACAACGTGCAGGTTCTGAGGCTAGCTCCTCCTCATGGTGGCCTCTGTCCTTCAGCTCTCTAAGACACCTGAGCTCCCACCCCATTCAAATCTTTACATTTTTTTATATTTTATTATTTTACTTCTGTTCTTTTTTAAATTTTATTTCTTTTTTTTTAATTTAATTTATTTTTGTATGTGTATGAGTGTACTGTCTGCATGCAGGTCTGTGCACCCGTGTCGTGCAATGCCGCGGAGGTCAGAAGAGGGTCTCGGATTCCCCTGGAACTGGAGTTCTCCTGGAATTGGAGTTAGACAGTTCTCAGCCGCCATGTGGGTGCTGGGGATCGAACCCGGGTCCTCTGCAAGAGCAGTTGGTGCTCTTAACTGCTAAGCCATCTCTCCAGCCCTAAATTTTATTTCTTTTTTTATGTGTATGAATGTATTGTATACTTGTAGGTTTGTGCACCAGTGCCGTGCAATGCCACAGAGGTGAGAAGAGGGTGTCGGGATTCCCCTGGAACTGGAGTTAAAGACGGTTCTCAGCTGCCATGTGGGTGCTGGGGATCGAACCCTGGTCCTCTGCAAGAGCAATCAGCACTCTTAACTGCTAGGCCATCTCTCCAGCCCCACATTTTATTATTTTTATTTTACGTGTATGAGTGTGTTGCCTGCATGTGTTTAAGTGCACTCGTGTAATACCTGCCAGGTCAGAAGAGAGACTCAGATTCCCCTGGAACTGGAATTACAGATGGTTGTTAGCTGCCATGTGGGTGCTGGGAACCCAGTTCCTCTGCAAGAGCAGCTTCTGCTCTTAACTGCTGAGCCATCTCTCCAAGCCGCCCGTTCAGATTTTTTGCATGTGTGTGTGCGTGTGTTTGTGTGTGCAATGGTGCACACTTGGAAATCGGAAGACAACTTACAGGAGTCGTCGATTTTCTCCTTCCACCATGTGGGTCCCCAGGATTAATCAGCCTTGGCAGCAAACACGTTTAGCCACTCAGTGGGCACATTTTTTTCATTTTAGTTTGCAGCCTACATTTTTTTTTTTTACTTAATAATTCCCATGCCATAAAAAATGCCCTACTAAAGGGGCTGGAGAGATGGCTCAGCAGTTAAGAGGACCTGGATTCTTAGCACCCACAGGGCAGCTAACTGTAATTCCAGTTCCAGAGGATCTGATGCCCTCTTCTGATCTCCATGGGCATTGCATGACATGGGGACACTTACGTACATGCAGTCAATAGACTCATATACATAAAATAATAATAATGATGATGATGATAATAATAATAATAATAATAATAATAATAATAAAATGTATTAGTCACTTTTCTATTGCTGTTATAAACCACCATGACCAAGGGAACTTATAAAAGGAAGAGTTTATTTGAGCTTACAATTGAGGGTTCCAGGGAATCAGAGTCCATTGTGGTGGGAGGCATGGTGGCCTGGGCTGGAGCAGAAAGCCAAGGTTCACATCTTGCAATGAGCACTGTCAAGAGAGAGAGAGAGACTGGAGACGGCAAGGCTCATTAAACTCACTAAGCCCACCCTCAATAACGTACTTCCTCCAGCACGGCCACATCTTCTAAGACTTCCAAGAACAGTGCCACCAACTGGAGACAAAATGTCTGAATACTTAAAGCCTATGGGGGACATTCTCATTCAAACCACCACAATAAATAAAATATTTTTGTTCTTTTTCAGACAGGGTCTCCCTGTAGCCCCAGCTGGCCTGGAACTCTCTGTAGACCAGGCCGGCCTTGAACTCAGAGAGATCCACCTGCCTCGGCCTCCTGAGTGCTGGGATTAAAGGTGTGTACCACCACACCCAGCTAGTAAATAAAATATTTTTTAATTTTATTTATTTATTTTCTATGTGTATGAATGTACTATCTGCATGCAGGTTTGTGCACCCATGTTGTGCAATGCCGCAGAGGTCAGAAGAGGGTATCGGATTCCCCTGGAACTGGAGTTGTCTTGGAATTGGAGTTACAGACAGTTCTCAGCCACCATGTGGGTGCTGGGAATCGAACCCAGGTCCTCTGCAAGAGCACTCAGCGCTCTTAACTACTAGGCTATCTCTCCAACCCCCATAAATAAAATATTTTTAAAGTGCCTAAATCAAAGAGTCTCCACTGGGCGTGGTGGCACACACCTTTAATTCTAGCACTTGGGAGGCAGAGGTAGGCAGATCTTTGTGAGTTCAAGGCCAGCCTGGTCTACAGAGTGAGTTCCAGGACAGCTGGGGCTACAGGAAGACCCTGTCTCGAAAACACCAAAAAAAAAATCAAACAGTCTCCAACTTTCCATGATCCAGTTTAGAATTTTTTTCCAAGTTTACCCTGTATAAATCTGCTTTGATAGAAACAACACTATGAGCTTTGAATTTTAATTCTGCTCTTGGCCCAGGCTACCAATAACTGGTAATACTCTCTCAGGTTCATAGAGGGACATGAGGTTGATTACAACTTTCAAGAAGAAACCATTGTGTTGCTGAGCTGTGATGTTAGGTAGGTTAGGTCGTTAAATGTATTTTCCACTTACACTGGGTTTGTCCAGACAAGGGCCCATCATAAGTCAAGGAGTATCTGTACAAGCTAAACAGCATCATGACCTTCCATGTAAGAATGTCTTCACCCCAAGGGAAAACTCTGAAACTGTTTTGATTATCTTTCTACTTCTGCGATAAAAACACTGACCAAAACCAACTTGGGGAGGACAGGGCTCATTGGGCTTAGAGCTCACAGTCCATCATCAAGGAAAACCACGTCGGAACCTGGAGCACAGAGACCATGGAGGACCTGGAGCACAGAGACCATGGAGGACCTGGAGCACAGAGACCATGGAGGAATGCTGGGGAAGAATGCACCTCTGGCCTGTGCTCAGCCTGATTTCATCTACAACACAGGACCACCTGACCAGGGGTGGCACCACCCACAGTGAGCTAGGCCCTCCCATGTCAGTCAACAGTCAAGAAAACCACCCACAGACATGACCACAGCCCAGTCCAATGGAGGAAATTCCTTAATTGAGGTTCCGGCAATCCAGGTGTGTCAAGTTGACAACAGAAGCCAGCACACCAACTCTACCCAGCATCCTCCACTCCCCTTTTCCATGCTTCCATAACAACCACTAATCCATATTTTCTTGGATCTGCCTACTCACCACACTTCGCATAAATGGGGTCACATTTTATGGTATCTGTCCTAGTTAACTTTCACTGTCAATTGACACAGCCTAGAGTCACCTGAGGAGTCTCAGTAGAGCCATTTCCCAGATTGGCCTGTGGTCGTGTCTGTGGGGAATTGTCCTGATGTTTAACTGATGAAGGAGGGCCCATCCCACTGTGGGTGGCACCACTCCCTGGGCAGGTGGTCCTGGCCTGTATGTCATGACCCTGTGAGTGAGCCAGCAAGTGGCACCTCCACGGTTTCTGCTTCAAGTTCCTCCCTAACTTCCCTGGATGGTGGACTACAACCTATAAGCTTAAGTAAACCTTTCCCCCTACTAAATTGCTTTGTTGTTTTTTTTTTTTTATATGTGTGAGTGTTTTGCCTGCAGGTAAATGCATCCATGTCATGCAATGCCTTGCAGAAGCCAGAAGAGGGCATCTGATCCCCTGGAACTGGAATTACAAAGGTTGTTAACTGCTATGTGGGTGCTGAGACTCAAACCTCAGTCCTCTGGAAGAGCAGCCAGCGCTCTTAACCATTTAGCTATCTTTCCAGCACCCCCCTAAGTTGCTTTTGGCTGAGGTATTTTATAACAGCAACAGAAAGCAGCTTCAAATGTCAGTCAGTTTGATAGGTCGAAAGGCAAGTGAGTTCCACTGGGTAACTTTTGTACCTGGCTTCTTTTCACTGACATAATGTCCTCAAGATCCATTCCTGCCTAATCATGTGCCTGCTTCTTATTTTGGCTGGATTAGTCTCCACTGTGTGGAAAGAAGAGTTCATTGGTTTATTACTTCATCAGTGATGGACACTGGGGTTGCTGCCACTTTCTGGCTATTATGATGTTGCTATAAACACCCTGTGTACAATATCCTCTAAGCCTCTGCTTTCATTTCCTTGAGTGCATACTCAGGAGTGGAATTCTGGAATGGTAACTCTACGGGTTATGGTTACCCTTCCCCTCCCTACTTTTCAGGAGCCCGGAGAATTGGTCAGTCACATTAAACAAATAATAATAATTATTACCAGATCTTTCCAGGAAGAATTTGAATAGTACTAGTAAAATCTCAGTTCTAGCTTAGAGAGCTGGCTAACCAGCTGAACAAAGGCCTTGTTTGAAGGCACCAAAGAGATGCTGAGAAAATCCTAAAGTGGCCACCGCCTTCCACGGGATGGTCAGTGACTCCCACTCTGAGCAAGAGTTTCAGTCTTGGCTATTACAAAATAAGCTCAAAGCTGGGAGTGGTGGCACATGCCTTTAACCCCAGCACTTGGGAGGCAGAGGCAGGTGGATCTCTGGGAGTTCCAGGCCAGCTGGGACTAAAGAGAGACCCTGTCTCAAAAAGACAAAAGGAAAAAAAAATTCAAACTCACTCAGTTAAAGCAAAACCCCAGTAGAGGGTTGGCCTAGCATGTGCGAGGCCCAGAGTTTGATCCCCAGAACTTCAAAAGAGTGAACAACCCCCTTCCCACCCAGTACTCAGGAGGCTGAGGCAGGAGGATCAAGAGTCTGAGGCTAGCCTGAGCTACATTGTAAGCTCTTCTCTCAAAGTACACATCAAGGACACCCATGCGACAACTTCAAATGTCACTGTCAGTTTGATAGGTCAAAAGGCAAGTGAGTTCCACTGAGCTCTGTGCTGAGTCTCTCAGCCAAAATTAAGGGGTCAGTTGAGATGGGTTCCCATCTCAAGGCTCTGGAAGAATCCACTCCTCAGGGCTGGAGAGATGACTCAGTGGTTAAGAGCACTGATTACATTTGCAGAGGACCCAGGTTTGGATCCCAGCACCCACATGGCAGCTACAACCATCCGTAACTCCAGTTCCAGAGGATCTGATGCCCTCTTCTGACCTCTGTGGGCATTGCATGACACAAATGTACTTACATGCAGGCAATACATATAAAAATAATAAAATATTTTTAAAAGAATCCCCCTCCTCTTCCAGTGTTGATGGCCCCAATTTCTTGCAGTTGACAGACTGAGGTCACTGTTCCCCTGCTGGCTGACAGTGAGGGTCACACTCAACAACTGACGGACCTCTCATTCCTTCCTCCTCCATCCATCCCTCCGACCTCAGGGCAGCAAGGATACCTGAGTCCGCTGTTGATTCATACCTCCCTGCCTTCCTCTTCTCCTCTCATCCAGAGGCAGCCCTCTGCTCCAAAGGACTCAGACCTACCAGGTCATGCCAGTCCTCCCATCCTAAGATCAACTGTGTTACACTATAACACCATGCAGGAGTGAGGCCTCTTTCTAGAGAGATCCCGACATGAAGAAGGCTGGAGGACGTCTGTAGAATTCCAGCAAGCACAGGGGTGAGCCCTCGCAGCTGTGGACAAAGCAGAGCAGGAAGCTGACCAGGCCCAGGGCTCTTGGAGGAGACTGCTCTCTAGAATTGAACCCTACGTCGTGCTTTTGAAAACTAACCTGATTAAGCTATAATGTGTAATGTGGACTTGACAAGTGGTAAACATTGAATGCTTAAGACACAGCTGATAGCCTTTGACACATATATACACTTACTTCACAATCAAGATAAGAAGCCTAGAGGTCACTCCCAAAAGTGTCCTTGAGTCTCTGAGGTCCCCTCTCAAACTTTCCTGCCACCCCAAACCCAGGCAGCCATAATCTGTTTCCCATTCCTGTAGGTTCATTCAAACTTTCTAGAATTTTCTACAAATTCAATCTATTGTAGGGCTGACAAATTCCTCCATCAAACCCCTAACCCCTGGGGATCACAGAAGGTGACTGTATTTGGAGAGAGTCTCTGAGGAAGCGGTTAAATTAAAATGAAGTTGTTACAGTGGGGCCTGATCCAATATGCCTGGTGTTCTTATGAAAAGACACTTAGGACTTAGGCATACACTAAGAGAAGACAGTCAGAAACACCCAAAGAAAACCCGCTCCCAAGCTGAAGAAAGAGTCTTCCGAAGAGCCCAAACTTTAAAAACATCATTGATCTCAGACTTCTAGCCATGAAAATTATAGGAAAATAAATGTCTGTTGTTTAAGCCCCTTAATCTGTGGTGGCATAAAACTAATACCAGGTGTGCTGGACAGCTTTAGTGTCAACTTGACACACCTGGGTTGAGGGAGCATCAGTTGGGGAATTGTCTCCATTGGACTGGCCTGTGGCTGTGTCTGTGGGGCATTTTCTTGATTATTGAGCAATGTGAGAGGGCCCAGCCCACTTGGTGGTACCACCCCTGTGTAGGTTGTTGTGCATTGTATAAGAAAGCAGACTAGGGCTGGAGAGATGGCCTAGCGGTTAAGAGCACCGACCGCTCTTGCAGAGGACCCGGGTTCGATCCCCAGCACCCACATGGTGACCGAGAACCGTCCAAAACTCCAATTCCAGGAGAACTCCTGTTCCAGGGGAATCCGACACCCTCTTCTGACCTCCACGGCATTGCACGACACGGGTGCACAAACTTGCATGCAGACAGTACATTCATTCACATACAGAAATAATAAAAAAATTAATAAAAAAAAAAAAAAAAAGAAAGCAGACTGGGTGTGGTGGAGCACGCCTTTAATCCTAGCACTCAGGAGGCAGAGGCAGAGGCAGGCAGATCTTTGTGAGTTCAAGGCCAGCCTGGTCTACAGAGTGAGTGCCAGGACAGCTGGGCTACAGGGAGACCCTGTCTCAAAAAAGACGAAAAAAAAAAAAAGAAAGAAAAAAAAGAAAGCAGACTAAGCATGGGCCAGGAGCAAGCCAGTAGGCAGCACTCCTCCATGGCCTGTGCTTCAGCTCCTGCCTCCAGGTTCCTGCTCTGAATTCCTACCTTGAGCTCCCTCAGTGACGAACTGACCCAGGAGATGTAAATGCTGAATTGTGACCTGGGAGATGTGAGGAGAATAAACCATTTCCTCCTCAAGTTGGTATTGACCACAGTGTTTTGTCATAGCAATGAAGACAAACTAGAACACCAGGTGTATTTTTTCTGCATTTTCTCATTCAGCCAAATTGTGTTAAGATTCACCTTTGTCGTTATGAATCAGTTGCCCATTCTTTTTGATTGTTGAGTAATATTCCATTATATGAATCCTGTACACTTGGCTTGTTCATTTACCTACTGACAGACATCTAAGCTGTTCCCAGTCTGTGTTTCCTTTTCTTTTTAGGTAAATATTTGTGAGTAGAATGGTTGGATCATACAGTAAGTGCACATTTAACTTTTAAAAACTCATTCAATTTTTTTGAGAATAACTGTACTATATGTTCCACCAGCTGTGAGTGAACGAATGTTCTTCCACGTCTGTGTCCACACGTGGTGTGGGCTGCTCTAATGGTGACCATCCTAATGGTGGTGTACTGAAAACTCACGGTGGTTTCAGATTTGCATTTCTCTAACACTAAAGACTTTAGCATCTTTTCATATGCTTTTTAGCCATCCAGGAAGCAAAATACAAACTTCTTAAAGAAAACAAGCATTTGTTAAAATAGCTGGCCCACTTTTAAATGAATTGTGTTTTCTTAGTATTAAGTTTGAGGTTTCTTATTTACTTTTTCTGACATGAGAATCAAATCCAGGACATTGTACATGCTAGGTAAGGGCTGCACCACTGAACTACATACCCATCCCAACACCCCAACATAAGCTTATCTCCCCCCTTTCTTTCCCCAGACTCTTACAACATAGCCCAGACTGGCCTCGAACTCTTCCTCCCTCAACCTCCCTAATGGGATTATAGTCATGTACCCAGCACACTCAACTTCTTTTTTTTTTACTCAACTTCTTACTCAATTTTAATGCAAGATTTTTCATAGATATATGGTTGCCAGTGTACTTTTGATTAAGTTCAAAAGGAAGTTTGTGATTTGGGAGCTGGGGAGATGGCTCAGTGGTTAAGAGCACTGGCTGCTCTTGCAGAGGATCCAGGTTTGATTCCCAGCATCCACATGGCGGCTACCCTCTTCTAACTTCTGTGGTCATTGCATGACACAGGTGCACTTACATACATGCAGCAGTACACTCGTACACACACACAAATTTTTTTTAAAAGTTCGCAATTTTGATTAAGTGAGATTTATCAGTTTCATCTTTCAGTGGTTCTGCTTGATGTGCTGTGCTGGAGAATCCTTTGCTTAATCCAGGGTTACAATACTTTCTTCCTACTTTTTTTCTGAAAGTGTTATACTTCTTAAATTGTTAGTTAATTTCTCTAGTATTGGGGGGCACATGCATACATGTGTGAGGTCAGAGGACAACTTTGCGGAGTCAGTTCCCCCCTTCAACCTTTACATGGGTTCTGAGGATCAGACTCAGACCACCAGGCTCGTGCAGCAAGCACATTTACCTGCTGAACCATCTCATGTCCCTAGATCTATTTGGGGTTAATGTTTTTATGTGGTACAAATTATGGATCAGGCTCTTTGTGTGTATGTTAGTACAAATGCTTCTTGCCTTCATGTGGGAAGATCCAGTTTGACTGAGGGGCTAGTTCTCAGCTAGCACCCTTCAGGCACAATGTGGAAGTCATGGGATTCCTCTGACCCTGCCCCAAGAGGGAGCAACGTGGCCCAGGCACATGATGGTAGGCAGAACAACAGTATACGGTGGCGCGAGACTGGGGGTCTGTGATTTTGCTTATAAAAAAGTCATTTTGCTTATGAGAGATGGCCTAGCGGTTGAGAGCGCCGACTGCTCTTGCAGAGGACCGGGATTCGATCCCCAGCACCCACATGGCGGCTGAGAACCGTCCTAGTTCCAGGGGAATCCTAGACCACAGGTGCACAGACCATGCAGACAGTACATTCATAAACATGGAGAAAAATGGATAAAAAAAAATTTTTTTAAGTGACTTGCAGGGGCTGGAGAGATAGCTCAGCAGTTAAGAGCACTGACTGCTCTTGCAGAGGACCTGGGTTTGATTCCCAGCACCACATGGCAGCTAAGAACCATCTTAGGCTGGGTGTGGTGGTGCACGCCTTTAATCCCAGCACTGGGGAGGCAGAGGCAGGTGGATCTCTGTGAGTTCAAGGCCAGCCTGGTCTACATAGCAAGCTCCAGTCCAGCTGGGACTGAAGGGAGACCCTGTCTCAAAAAAACCAAAAAAAAAAAAAAAAAAAAAAACCCACAAAACAAAACAAAAACAAAAACTGGCAAGAGTTTTTCTTTCCTTCCTCCTCCCTCTCTCATCCTTCTCCCTCTCTCCCTTTTTCTTTTTTTTAATGTTCTTTTCTCTTTTTTAAATTTTTTTCTTTATTTCTATATGTGTATGAATGTACTGACTGCATGCAGGTTTGTGCACCCGTGTTGTGCAATGCCATAGAGGTCAGAAGAGGGGTCGGATTCCCCTGGAACTGGAGTTCTCCTGGAATTGGAGTTACAGACGGTTCTCAGCTGCCATGTGGGTGCTGGGGATCAAACCCGGGTCCTCTATAAGAGCAGTCGGTGCTCTTAACCGCTAGGCCATCTCTCCAGCCCCTTCACTCCCTTTTCTTCCCATCCTTCCTCCTCCCCTTTTCTCTTTCTCTATTCCCATCCCTCTCTCTTTTCCTCCCTCCCTCCATGGCTTGGACACCATTAGCCATGAGGTCACAAGAGGGAAACAGCCACTGTTATATGATGTCCCGGGCTAAGCTGGGGTATGCGTTTCATTAGAAATATTGAATGCATTTTGATTTACAGTGTTTTCAACTTACAATGAGTTTACTGAGACATAACTTTCTTGAAGGTGTAGGAAGTTTCTCTTGCTATGGGCAGGTACAGCACAGTCCTGCTAAGGGAAGGGGAGCACAGTGGCCACCTGTGGTCACTGTAGGGAACTGACCCGTTGGCACAGAGGTCAGTTGGTCACTTTCATAATGCAACCTGAGAGGTACTTCCAACTCAGGTCCGTAGCCTGGGCGGTGGAATGCCTCCCGTCTGGCCATGCTTTCCCACCTGCCCAAAGACTGCTGGTCTCGGACAGGAATTTCAGGCTGATGGCTAATGGCTAATGGCTGATGGCTGATGGCTGGTGGCTGATGGCTGATGGCTGATGGCCTATCTTCAGCCTACACCCACTCACAATTCACTCCATTGGTTGGTGACCTGATTGGTCTCTGTCCAACCACACGCTACTGTCCAATCTTACCCTAGTTTACCAGATTGGTGGTCTGATAGACCCCTGTCCAAGTGCTGGGATTAAAGGTGTGTGCCACCACACCCAGCTCTTGCCAGTTTTTTTAAAGACTTATTTTATTTTTAATTATGTGTGCACATGAGTGCAGGTGCCCAAGGAAGCCAGAAGAGGGCATCAGATCCCCTGTAACTGGATTTACAGGCGGTTGTGAGCCACCCCGAATGGGTACTGAGACTGAGTTTTATCCCAGAAACCTATGTGGTACAAGGAGATAACCAACATCAGAAACTTGTCTTCTGACTTCCACAAACACGTGTAATCCAGTGGGTTTCAATGTCGGGTCTTAGTCGGGCCCTGTCCTGGAACTGACTGGGCTGAGGAAAGGTAAGTGCGCAGCTCGCTGGTTCCCCAGCCTCCTCAGTTCCCAGAGACACTCAAACGCAGCGGGGAGTCCAGTCAAGCAGGTTCTCACTTTATTGCAAGCAGGGCAGTGACTTATATACAAAACAGCCACAAAAGGCATTTAGGTGCGAAAGCAAATAACCAATGTTCCTGCAGCCCCTCTGGCCCTCTCAGGTGGATTGGCGTACACCGCTGACAATTGTAACTCGAGCCGCTTGTCCTTATCTTTCCCCAACCAGAGGTTTGGCAAACAACCCGGGTCCCTCCTCCCCTCAGCGCCATCCTGACCTGGCTGGCCGGGTGGGCCCCATCATTTCAATACAGTCACAAGCTTGTAGCCATCACCGTCATCCGATTCCAGAACATTTGTATCACCCCCAAAAAAAACTCCAGACCCCGGCAGCCCCTAATCTTGCTTTCTGTCTCTTAATTTGCCAAGTCCAGACATTTCATATAAATAATCAGTCACCCAACCTGTGGCCTTTGCATCTGGCTTCTTTCCCTGAGCATGGTTCTTCCAGGGACCCTCCAGGTTAGGGCAGATATCCCAACAATACTGAGTCTACAGCACTTTCTTAAATGGACAGACAAACCAGGCCAGGCTACTTTATAGGAACTGCTTTCTAAAATGACAACCCCAAAGTCAGCTTTTCAAACATACAGCTCTTGGCTTCTTCCTCCAAGTAAACCATGAGATTAAAGTCCAGCTCCTGGGGTAGAGCCAGCTAGAGTTTTGGAACTGACAGCAAACACAGAATCTATGCTGCTGAGAGGTTCTACGCCTGCTGCCCAGAGGCCAACCTGGCCATCAGATGTGTTGGTATGGCCTACACAGGTGGCCCTTTGTATGTCAATGAGCAGTATAGAATTCAAGAGCTTTCACAAAGAACAACTTTACAAATCTGGCAATTGACATTGCCTGCCTCCTACATGACAACTGTGGGTGGCTGAATTAGAAGAGCTTGTGGGGCTGGAGAGATGGCCTAGCGGTTAAGAGCGCTGATCCCCAGCACCCACTTGGCGGCCAAGAACCGCCTGAAACTCCAATTCCAGGAGAACTCCAGTTCCAGGGGAATCTGACACCCTCTTCTGACCTCCGCAGCATTGCACGACATGGGTGCACAAACTTGCATGCAGACAGTACATTGATACACATACAGAAATAAATAAATGCTGGGCGTGGTGGCGCACGCCTTTAATCCTAGCACTTGGGAGGCAGAGGCAGGCGGATCTTTGTGAGTTCAAGGCCAGCCTGGTCTACAGAGTGAGTTCCAGGACAGCCAGAGCTACAGGGAGACCCTGTCTCAAAAAGACAAAAAAAAAAAAAAAAAAAAGAAGAAGAGCTTGAGCTTGTTGTCCCTGTGCCCAGTCCCTGGCCCTTCACTGGCTGCCTGCCCAGATGACTTCCACCCCCATTCTATAAATTCCAGAAAGGTTTTCTGATGTTTCTGGAAACAGTGAATGCTGACCATGAATCCTGAGATTTTCCCCTCTCTGTGGATATCCCCTCCTCTGACAATGGCCAACTGATTCTTGTTTGCTTGGGAGATTGGAGGTTTTAGCACAGAAAGCCCTATGGCCTGGGAAACTTCTCAGTCCTTTCTCAGGATGTTTGGGCACATGGTGTCTCATTTTGTGTCCTCCTCCTTCACCAGAAAAGAAACAAAAACAAAAATAAAACCCAGCAAAATAAAGGAAGACAGGAGCTGGGGAGATGGCTGAGTCTGTAAAGTGTTTGCCACAAAATAAGGACCAGAGTTCAGAGCCCCAGCACTCATGTAAGAAGCTGGGCTCCGTGGCACATATTTGTAACCTCAACACTGAGGAGGTGGACGGAGGTGGATCCTTGCGACTTGCTGGCCAGCCAGTCTAGCTGAGTCCAGGTTCAATAGTCATTGAAATAGGATGAGGCACAACTTAGTTAAGAGCACTTGCTACTCTTCCAGAGGATTTAAGTTTGGATCCTAGTACCAACAATGGGTGGCTCACTATCTCCTGTAACTCCAACTCCAAGGGATCCAGTGCCCTCTTCTGGCCTCCACAGGAACCTGCATACACACACACACACACACACACACACACACACGCACGCACGCACGCACGCATGCAAGCACGCATACACACGCGCACACACTCATGCACACACACACACAAGTAATGAATTAAAAAATAATTAAAAATAATACTGTGGCTGGGTGTGGTGGTTCATGCCTTTAATCCTAGCACTTGGGAGGTAGAAGCAGGCAGATCTCTGAGTTCAAGGCCAACCTGGTCTACAGAGTGAGTTCCAGGACAGCTGGGGCTACAGGGAAACCCTGTCTCAAAAAGACTAATAATAATAATAATAATAATAATAATAATAATGTGGGGCTGGAGAGATGGCTCAGCAGTCAAGAGCACTGGCTGGTCTTGGAGAGGACCCAGGTTCAGTTCCCAGCACCCACATGGCAACTGAAAGCTGTTGAACCTCCAGTTCCAGAAGATTCAACATGACCTGGGTACAGTTACATGCATACAGGCAATACATTCATAAACATAAAATTAAAAGATTTTTTAAATACTATGTAAGCTGGGCATAGGGGTGCACACCTTTAATCCCAGCACTGGGGAGGAAGAGGCAGGCAGATTTCT
The DNA here is from genome assembly GCA_009823505.1 of Rhizomys pruinosus. Taxonomy (NCBI): domain Eukaryota; kingdom Metazoa; phylum Chordata; class Mammalia; order Rodentia; family Spalacidae; genus Rhizomys; species Rhizomys pruinosus. Next base: position 657,539 of record VZQC01006857.1, read on the forward strand.
GTAAGATTGAGGCCAGCCTGGTCTACATAATGAGTTCCAGGTCAGATGGCCCTGTCTCAAAAAGAAAAATATTGTCAAGCATGGTGGCACATACCTTGAATCCCAAAGTCAGGCAGATCTCTGTGAATAGGGGGTCAGCCTGGTCTATATAACAAGTCGCAGGCTAACCACAGCTATATAATGAGACTCTGTCCAATAAGAATAAGAATAAGAATAAGCCATGTATGGTGGCGCACGCCTTTAATCCTAGCACTTGGGAGGCAGAGGCAAGGGAATCTCTGTGAGTTCAAGGCCAGCCTGCTCTACAGAGTGAGTTCCAGGCCAGCTGGGGCTACAGGAAGACCTTGTCTCAAAAAGACAAAATAAATAAATAAATAAATAAATAAGAATAAGAATAAGGGCCTGGAGAGATGGCTCAGCAGTTAGGAGCACCAACTGCTCTTGCAGAGGACCCTGGTTCGATTTCCCAGCACCCACATGGCAGCTAAGAACCATCTTTAAAGGCATGGTGGCACATGCCTTTAATCCTAGCACTCAGGAGGCAGAAGCAGGCAGATCTCTGTGAGTTCAAGGCCAGCCTGGTCTACAGAATAAGTCCTAGGCCAGCTGGGGCTATAGGGAGACACTGTCTCAAAAAAAAGACTAAATAAATAAATAAATAAATAAATAAATAAATAAATAAATAAATTGAGTATGACGATGCATGGCTTTAATCTCAGCACTCAGGAAGCAAAAGCAGGCAGATCTCTATGAGATGGAGGACAACCTGGAGCCTGGTCTCCATAGCAAGTTCCAGACCAGCTGGGGGTATAGACCACAAAAGAGGCTGGAGAGATGGCTCAGTGGTTTAAGGGCACTGGCTGCTCTTGCAGAGGACCCAGGTTCAATTCGCAGCACCTACAATCATTCTAACTCCAGTTCCGGGGGAATCTGACACTCTCCTCAGGCATTTCAAGTCATGGGTATGCTTACATGCATGCAGGCAATACACATACATATAAAATAAAAATAATAAATAAAAATATTTTTAAAAGACCAATAAGAAGAAGGAGAGGAGAAGGAGCAGGAAGAGAATTGAAAAAAACACCCAGTGTCAACCTCTAGCCTTCTCTCTCTCTCTCTCTCTCTCTCTCTCTCTCTCTCTCTCTCTTATACACACATACATACATACACATGCATACTCTCTCTCACACACACATACACATGCATACTCTCTCACACACACATACACATGCATACTCTCTCTCTCACACACACACACATACACACACTTCTTCTCACAGACAAGCAGATCCATGCATTACCACACTCATACCCAAAAAGTATAAAATATAAAATAAAATAAGCCAGATACTGTGGCACATGCCTTCATTCCCAGCACTGGAGAGGCAGAGTCAGGTGGATCTCTGTGAGCTCAAGGTCAGCCTGGTCTACATAGCAAGTTCCAGACCATCCAGGCAAACAAACAAACACTGTGTGTGGTGGATGCATGCATGACTCTGTGTGTGTGTGTGTGTGTGTGTGTGTGTGTGTGTGTGTGTGTGTAAAATAAAACACCAGGTTTGGCTGAACTGAGATTTCCTCTTCTGTCTGACCTGCGTGTTGGGCAGACTCTGAAGCTGTTGGCAACTCGGTCTCCAAGGTCCTCCTGGTGCAAGAGGCACCCTATGCTCCTTAACTTCCCAGGGCCCAGGGCCTGGTCTCGGGGTCTAGGAATAGAGGACACTGCGCACACAGTGGGGCTGAGGCCAGCTAACAGCAGCCGCCAGTGCCTGGCTGCCAGATGGCCCAGTATGCCTCTGCTTATGATTAGGTGACAGACAGCACTCGGAACCCAGCAAGCTGATGATGAAAACTGTGAAGGGGACTTATTATATGACTCTTCATAGTTTCCCAAGTAAATATTCCACTCACTGCCACTTGGATTACTAAGCCCTTGGAAGTGGACACGGAGATCTGTTCCCAAACAGACGCCTCGTTTCTCCTCTGTCACCTAGGCACTCGGCATTGTTGTCAGATTGTTTTCCTGGGTTCGCCCATCCTCTGGGCTCAGAACATTCCCTCCGAGTGATCTCCTGGCACCTCTCAGCCCAGCTTGTGGCCACCTCATTTCCCAGCCCTTCCACACCATCTCCTGACGCAGCAGACAGCTTGCCACTGACAGGTGACCTAAAGGTCCTCCGACACTGCTGCAGGAAAGGAGCATCACAGACCTGCCTAGCCCCTCCAGAGAGGCCAAGACCCACTGGGCAAGCCCCCTCCAGGCCTGTGCTGTGACTCTCAGCCCCTCGAGGGCTGCCCAGAGAGGTGGGCAGAAAAAAGTGTCTACACCCCAGTGGCCCTTGGGCCCTCGCTGTCTTTATTACTACTTATAAAAGCTAATAAACAGATGGTTTGGTTTAGAGAAAATATGCAGTCGGGATTATTAAAAAGAGAAAAAAATAAGAAGGGAAAAGGAAAAGCAAGAAGGCTTGCATAACAGCAAACATAGGAACTGCCTAGAAATCCAAGTACCACCATCCTCTGTGTATCTTTCATGGGGCTGTGCTGTTCCTACCAAGCCTGTGAGTCTTAAAGGACAGATGGCTCAGTGGTTAAGAGTGTCGAGTGCTCTTGCAGAGGTCCCAGGTTCGATCCCCAGCACCCACATGGCAGCTGAGAACCGTCTTTAACTCCAGTTCCAGGGGAATCCGACACCCTCTTCTGACCTCCACGGCATTGCACGACACAAACCTACATGCAGACAGTACATTCATACACATACAAAAATAAATAAAATTTAAAAAAAGAACTCCAGATAAGTCCACCCTCCTCATCATCCCTCTTCCTATGTTCTGTTCCATGCATGTAAGTGGCACTTGGGGCCAGAAGAGTCTTGTGGGCCATCCTTTGAGAAGGCTGACCATAAAACAGATGGCCATAGAGGCAGAGCAGAGGGAGGACCCGCAACCCCGGAAGTCTCTCTGGAGTAAGAGGCGGGGTCCTGGTTTCATTTCTGTTGTGATAAAACAACATGATCCGGACCATGGGCTGGAGAGATGCCTGGCTGCTCTTGCAGAGGACCTGGGTTCCATTCCCAGCACCCACATCAGGCAGCTCACAGTCACCTGCCGCTCCAGCTCCAGGGGATCTGACACCACACCCTCCTCTGGCCTCCTCGGGCACTGAACACACACGGCATTTACTCACACCAAAGCACACACACATAAAATAAAAACAAATGGAATGTTTAAAAATATATACCCTGGCAGAAAGCAATTAATAGGAGAAAAGGGTTTGTTTGGCTTCCAACTCCAGATTACAGTCCATTGCTGGGTGAAGTCACAGCAGGACCCCAAGCAGCTGGTCGCACCCAGCCACAAGCAGAGGAAAAGGAAGCGCATGCTGCCTGGTGCTTAGCTAGCTTTCTCCTCTTTTACTTTTTATTTTTAATTTGTTTTTGCTTTATTTTTATTTTTTGTGTATGTGTGTATTACATGGACGTAACTGCACTTGTGTTGTACAATGTCAGTGGAGGAGAGAAGAGGGTCTTGAATCCCCTGGAACTGGAGTTATGGATGATGGTTAGCTGCCACATGGGTGCTGGGATTCAAACCTGGGTCTTCTGCAAGAACAGTGAGCACTCTTAATGGCTGAGCCATCTCTCCAGCCCCAGAAGACATTTTTATAACACTCCTCCCCAACAATTGGCTCTTACATTCTTTTTTCTTTTATTTATTATTTGATGTGTATGAGTGTATTGCCTGCATGTATGTAAATGCACCTGTCTGACATCCATGCAATGCCCATGGATGTCAGAAGAGAGCATCAGATTCCCATGGAATTGGAATCATGGATGGTTGTTAGCCATCGTGTGGGTGCTGGGAACTGAACCTAGGTCCTCTACAAGAGCAGCCAGTGCTCTTAACCACTGAGCCATCTCTCCAACCCCATCTCCTCTTTTTTTTTTTTTTTTTTTTTTGGTCTTTTCGAGACAGGGTCTCCCTGTAGCCCCAGCTGTCCTGGAACTCACTCTGTAGACCAGGCTGGCCTTGAACTCACAAAGATCCACCTGCCTCTGCCTCCCGAGTGCTAGGATTAAAGGCGTGCACCACCACGCTTGGCTCCCATCTCCTGTTAATATAGTCCATGACCCCCCTGCCTGGGGAATGGTGCTGCCCACAGAGGACTGGGCCCTCTGACATTAATTAACAGTCAAAATAATCCTCCAGACATGCCCATAGGCCAGCCTGATCTAGAGAATTCTTTATTAAGATCCTTTTCTGGGTGGTTCTAGATCATGTCAAGTTGACAGTTAAAACTACCCAGCACAGGCAGCAAGATCAGGAACATCCAGCAGGAATGTGGTGGTGGGGGGGGTGTTGGTCATGAGCCTGATAGTGACCTTGGCTGGTGTAAGACGCTGGCTGCTCCTGAGGGAAAGCTCCAGGATGGGAATGTTTCAGGACCAAGCACAGGACTAAAATGTTGAAGCAAGGAGAGGGACACGATGCCACTTCCACACCCCAACAGGACCTCTCCCTCAACTTTAGCTCTCCCCAAGAGAAAGAGGGGGCACCAGGATTTGATACAGAACATGGGTGGAGGGGACTGAGAAGGGATTGGGTTTGGGTCCATTCTCTTCTCACTCGTATTTTACTCCAGTCCAGTTCCTGATGGGACATACACCACATCTGTGAGGGGAATCTGCAAGGGGCCAAAAGCGGCCAAATGTTACTCTTAAAGAATATAGATTTTGAGCTGGGCGTGGTGGTGCACGCCTTTAATCCCAGCACTTGGGAGGCAGAGGCAGGTGGATCTCTGTGAGTTCAAGGCCTGCCTAGTCTACATAGTGAGCTCCAGGCCAGCTGGGACTAAAGGGAGACCCTGTCTCAAAAAAACAAAAACAAAAACAAAACAAAGAATCTAGATTTTAAAAAAATGAACAAACTTGAGAGTAAACCCTGTGTGCTACCGTGGGGACACAGGTTTCTGTCTTTTTTACTTCAGCTAAAACATCATGACAGAAATGGGAAGGAGCCACATCAAGGTGATGGAAAGGTCATCTGGGCTCCATCTCTGCTGCCCAGGGCCATCAGAGGGTCATCTAAAGTGTTCTCGGTGTTAGCCACAGCCTGTGCCAAGCACTCTTACCTCATGACAAGCTTGCCACAAAATAAGTACAGAAACTAAGACCAAGCACTCAGGAACGTCTACATATCTTTTCTCTCATTATGTTTGTTCAACTTACATTGATTTGTTTATTTTTATTATGGGACTGGAGATATAGCTCATTGGTTAAGAGCACTTGCTGCTCTTGCAGAGGACCTGGGTTTAGTTCCCAGCACCCACATTAAGTAGCTCATAACCACCTATGACTGCAGTTCCAGGGGATCTGAAACCCTCTTCTGGCCTCCTAAAGCACCAAGCATGCACATAGTGCACATACACACACGCAGGCACTCACACATACACAAAAAATAAATCTGGGGCTGGAGAGATGGCTCAGCCATTAAGAGCACCGACTGCTCTTGCAGAGGACCTGGGTTTGATTCCCACACCCACATGGCGGCTAAGAACCATCTTTAACTCCAGTTCCAGGGGAATCCGACGCCCTCTTCTGACCTCTGCGTCATTGCACGACACGGGTGCACAAACTTACATGCAGACAGTACACTCATACACATAAAAAATAATAAATAAAAAATTAAAAAAATATATAGCCAGGTGTAGTGTCTCACGCCTTTAATCCCAGCACTCAGGAGGCAGAGGCAGGTGGATCTCTGTGAGTTCAAGGTCAGCCTGGTCTACATAGTGAGTTCCAGGCCAGATGGGGCTACAGGGAGACCCTGTCTCAAAAAGACTACTGGTCTTCTTGCCCTCACCTCTCCTTGGTGCTAGGAATACAAGTGCATACCTCCACAGCTGGCAAGAGCCTGGATTTTACACAGCCTTTGTTTCTTGCATCTATTTCCTCAAGTGGATCATTGTTGTACTTCACAATGCAGCAGACCGCAACAGATCCGAGATTTGGAAAGCAAGCCTTTCGGTTTAGACCATTGGAGACTTTCTGGCACCACAAACAGCCAAGCTTTCCCCAACCCTGGGAGAGAAACAGTAATATCCATGTGGCAGCAGGTGCTGCAGCTGCCCTTAGGGCCACAGAGGTACTTACCAGACAGCCAGGAGCCACCCCACCTAGGGCACAGTGACACAGGGACACTCCACGACACCACAGCTGCTGCAGTTCCTGTCCTGCTCCAGTGAGCCATCAAACAGACAGCTGGCAGAGACAGAATGTGGGGTGCCCCCACATCCTGCAAGGAGAAACAAAGGACTTCTGGGATGTTAGGTACCAGAGGCCCCTGCTTGGGCTTGACTATATTACCCTCGTCTCTCCATCTCTAGCAGAGGTAGACACAAGCTGAGGACAGTGGAGCTACACAGTACAAGCAGAAATTATGAGTTTTTCTTTCTTTCTCTCATGCATATGTATATGTGACATGTGTGAGCAGGTGCAAGAACATAGAGTTAAGGGCGCACACGCACAGGTGTGCATGTGCGCGCGCGCGCGCGTGTGTGTGTGTGTGTGTGTGTGTGTGTGTGTATGTGTGTGTGTGAGAGAGAGAGAGAGAGAGAGTCCAAACTTGATGTCAGGAGTCTTCCTCTGTTGCTCTTGCTTAGCGGATCCCCGTCTCTACCTTCTAAATGCTAGAATTACAAGCTAGCCATTACACACACACCCTCACACCTCCCCAACACCATTTCTTTGGGCTCTGGGGATTCGAACCCTGATTTTCATGCTTGTACAACAAGCTTTTGTTTGTTTATTTATTTATTTATTTATTTATTTATTTATTTATTTGAATGTACTGTCTGTATGTAGGTTTGTGCACCCGTGTCATGCAATGTTGCAGAGGTCAGAAGAGGGTGTCGGATTCCCCTGGAACTGGAGTTCTTCTGGAATTGGAGTTACAGACAGTTTTCAGCCGCCATGTGGGTGCTGGGGATGGAGCCCGGGTCCTCTGCAAGAGCAGTCGGTGCTCTTAACCGCTAGGCCATCTCTCCAGTCCACAACAAGCTCTTTAACCACTGAGCCATCTCCCTAGCCCAGAACTGATGCTTTTCCAAAACCACACCTCCCTTTCCCCCATGTACCAGCTGAAGCTGTGGACCCCCATAGCCTATGGCTACATTCCTGCTTGCCCTCTGATCACTGAGCCAGAGAGTGTGAGAACTGTGTCTCAATTTGAGAAACACTGTTGGCTTCAACCCACTTAGGATAGGATGTATGAGTCCATTTGTACAAACTATCAAACCAGGCACTGTGAGAAGGGGGGCTAGCACTTGCCCTGGGGGGATCCAGCAACTCCCAAGGATGGGTTCGTGCTGACCTTTGGCATACACAGGTGCTGACTAAGTTGTGTTCTGCTGGGAAATTTCACACAAGTCCTTGGAGGTGTACACTTAACAGTTTGTACACTTTCCTCCTGCATGCTACGCTCTGATAGACGAGTCCTAAAAACCTACAGTGCTAACCACCACAAACAACAAAAATAAAATATTAACACAGAGATCTTGTGCAACTCTGTCCCGCTGGTGTTCAAAGTGCTCTGCCATAGGACCACAAAAAAGATCAATTTCCCTGCACAAGAAGCAGAGACTTGTTTTTTGGGTCACTGTTTCTCCAGGTGGTGTGTGGTGGTGGCGGAGGTGACTCATTTTTTTTTCTTCACCTCTCGCCTTCATCCCAACCGTGTGGGGCTGGATGCGGGCCAATGGCTGGGAGATTTGGGCTGTTGCCTTGGTAATGCTCAAATATTGGCTTCAAGTTATGATGGTAAAATAAATAAGCAGGAGTGTAGGGAGCTCCAGCTAGCCCAGCCCGCGTTCCAGATCCCCTGTCAAGGTCTGCGGACCAAGCTGGCCCAGCTGTGGTGAAAGCTGTAATGCTTTCCTGGATGGAGGGAGGGCAGGTTAGGGTTTCAAGATGCCAGAATGTTCAGGAATCCATGGTAGATGCGACACGTCCTGTTTCAGTGAGCTCTGCTAAAGGTTTAGCTCAAAGTCATCAAGAAAGACCCTAAATAATTTCCCAGGAACGTTTCCTATTATCTTTGAATGTGGGTTATACATGGTGGGAGACTAGAGCTGTCAGTGGATACACTCACTTTCAAAAGGTGACAGCAAAGACAACTGAATCCTGGGGCTGAGGTTTGACTCAGTAGTAGAGCTAGTAGAGCACTTTCTTGGCATACGTGAGGCTCTGGGTTCAATCCTCAGCTCTGCACTTAAAGGTATAAATAAACAAACCAGCAGGAATAGGAGAGATGGCTCATGGGTTAAGAGCCAGCACTGCTCGTAGAGAGGATCAGAGTTGGGCTCCTAGCACCCAGGTCAAATGGCTCACGATCACCCATAACTCCAGGAAATATGATGCCCTCTTCTTCACTCCTCAGACACCTGTACTCATGTGCATGTAACCTTACATACACACACATACATAGAATTAAAAACAAAATCAATCTTTAATAAAATAAAAACAGGAACAAAAATAGCAGTTTCTAGCAGTCAGTCTCCACTGGGCCCAGGGGCAGGGAATTCTCAGTGATGAGGACCTGGGTCTGGGACTTAAAACAGAACTAGGCCCAACACAGATTCTGAGTTCCAGTCCAGGCTTTTATGCCAAGGTACCGTTTGGTTCAGAGATACATATAGAGCCCTTAGAGCCTCTGGGCCTCAGTTTCCCTATGTGCGAACCATTACTTTTATAGACAGAAGCAGGAGGGAACAGGATCTAGCCCCGGGAACAAATCCTCAAAAGCTTATCCCAGTGCTCCCCCACCCCACCCCAGTTGTGGCAGCTGTGTAGCAAGTATTCCAAGGTTTAAGATCCAGCTGCCCTCAGGGAAGTGGAAACCATTCACCTTGCCCCAAAAGCATCTAAATAATAAACCACTACTAAAATCTTGGCCCAGCTAGTCCTGCTTGCTGTGTGTACAGGGGAGGGAAGGAGAGGGGAGGGCTTGGGAAGCCAGGAAGGGGTAGGGTGGGGACAGCTCCCTCTGGGTGATGCTGAAGCACTAGGCAGTGCTGGGAGGGGCGCTGAGTGTTTGACAAGCAGCATGAGGTCACAGCCGTCCTCCCTCTTGGGTGTGATGTGTCAGCAGATGGCCACTGGGCTGCGGCATGCCGTGACTCAGGGTGCTAAGCATTCTCCTTGAAGGACCCAGCCCTGCCCACTGCCCGCCCCAGTTGCAATCCCAGTTCTCTCCCTTTGGCTCTATCCTCCCAAGGCTGTAGCCAGGAGGGCAGGGCAAATCACAGCTTCAGCAGTAACAGTTGTCCCTGGTATGTGCCTTGTGACACCTGGGTCCCCTGCAGGTCCACAGGCTGCCATGAAAGAGCTGCCTTGATACTTCCCACAGTGTCCCCAGAGAAGGCAGTGCAGGGCAATTCTGGATGTTTACTGAGTACTGTCGGAGCAAATGGTTCAATGGCAACTGCCCCTGGAGAGAGTGTCTCCTTCCCGAGGACGATGCACTATCACCTGGGTTCTAACAACAACAGAAAGTCAGACCTTTTGCAAGCCAGAAGTCCAAGCCAATGTGTCCACACGTGTGTTTCCTGGGACACTGGGGGGAGCGTCTCTGGCCCCTCCAGCCTCTGGCAGCCGCAGGCTTTCCTCAGCCTGTAGCTGTGGCTTTGCTTTCCTGGCCTCTGACCTCCCATGACTTGGTCTCCTCTCTGCGCATGTCTCTGGGCCCCCTCTCTTCTTTGTATAGACACTGCTGACTGGATGCTGAGCCCACCCAAACCTGAGGTAGTTGCATCTGGAGCCCTGTGGCTCCACTTGCAAAGACCCTATTTCTTTTTTTACATATTTTATTATTTTTATTTTATGTGTGTGAGTATATTGCCTGGATGTTTTTGTGTCTGCATCCTGCAGTACCCTTAGACGTCAGAAGAGGTCATCAGATCCACTGGAACTGGAGTTATGGATAGTTGTTGCCACCATGTGAGTGCTGGGACCCAAACCCAACTCCTCTACAAGAGCAGCCAGCGCTCTTAACTGCTGAACCGTCTCTCCCGCCCCAAGATCCTGTCTCTAAAACATGTTGTTGATATGGACATATTGTGTTGGAAACTGACATGGGCAGTCTGCATCTTTCCACAATGTTAGAATTTATTGATCAGCAATAAATTCACAAACTGTGTCAGTTTCACCACCTGGAGTTTGCCAAGCAACCCCAATGTCACTTGGTAGCTGGCTTGTGGCTATCACAGGTTCTTGGACTAACTAGCAGTCTTTTTGAGACAAGGTCTCCTTGTAGCCCCAGCTGGCCTGGAACTTGATATGTAGACCAGGCTATCCTCAGTCTCACAGAGATCCACCTGCTTCCAGAGGGAGGGGGCCCCAAGGTGGGGCCACCATGCCCAGCTCTAATTAATAATCTCAATTACTAATATGAACACTCAAATCACACATCATACTTCATAAGATAATGTGTAAAAATGCCTAAGAAAGTCTTAAAGAGTTCAGAGAGGCTGTTTTGAAGTCAGAGACCATCAAGACAGACAGACAGACAGACAGACACATAAGAGTCTGCAGGGGACCAGAAGGTGGCTGATCAAGCACAGGGTCAGTTTAAAGTGGGCCAAGTGTCACAGGCAGGAGAAACAGCATTTGTGCTGCACACAGAGGACAAAGATAGTTCTTTGCTGTGGCAATTTTTCCTGGACAGAGGGACTGGGTGACACTTCATACAACAGAAGGAACATGGAGCAGGCCCAGCCAGTTCCCCTGTCACTTTCTAAGCTTCTGAGGGGTTTTAACTTGGAAGGAGAGAACTGCATGGGTCAGAGGGTCTCAGCTAAGGGGTACTAGGGGTCAGGGAAGGGAAGTTGTCTGTTCGGCGTCCCTCAGCTTAAGTGCCAGGGTCAGGATTTGAAACCTGACATGCTGGCCAGGATCACCCATACTGTCTCTGCTAGAACCAGCTCCTGAGAGAATTTCCACCCTGAAACCACCAGGTGAGGCTGAACATGGGAGGGGCCCTGTCAGTTCTCTCACTTCAGTTTGGAGGCAGTATCATACGGAGTTTGTAAGGTCACTGGGAGATTCTGAGCCAGTGTGCTGGTGACGCTGCACTGTGAAGAAGGCCCAGGACCCAGGTGACTCAGTACATGCAGGCCCGGGAATCCCAGAAGTGTCCACCAGACTGGACCTGAAGCTGCAGGTGCCTGCCTCCAGGCTCAAAGCAGGAGCCAACGGCACAGCTCAGCCAAAGGAACTGGTTCCCAAGTCCTCCCAGATGAGCCCAGAGTCAGCCTGTTGATGACCAGAAAGTCCTCATCCTTCCGCCACCAGCTCGAGTAGGGAAAGGACAGAGAACCATCCAAGGAAAAGAATCTGGATTGAAACTCCGGTTCCTGGCAGTACCAGAGCGAGCTCATTCACCAAGCCTCGGGTAGCTCTGGGTTCTGCCCAGTCTCCAGTGTGGAAATGCAGATGGACTGGGAAATTAGACAAAGCCTCCATTCCGGGATGGACAGAGCTTGCCGGAACCAGTCCTTCTCACGGTGGCTTCACGGAGCTTCCCAGGGCCAAGTGAGGAAGGAAGCCCAGCAGTGTCTCCAGCCAGCCAGAGCAGTGTGGACCGTGAGTACCCACGGCCCCTCCCCACTTCAAAGCCATGAGGAAAACAGGTGCAGTTGCCTGTGGGTGGCCCCAGGGAAGCCTGAGTGCCACCTCGCCTCTGAACAGGATGTCCTTGGCACCTCCCTGGGGCTCGATCCACCAGGGCTCATGAAAATACACCACTCTGCCTCTGGACAAAACACCCAGGCATTTCCATGTCCCCACAGTGGGCAGTGACCCTGACAGTGACTTCACCCAGAATTTCCCAGTATAAAACAACCCATGACTTAAAATCCACAGTGCATCCCAAACTCACGGAGGTTTAAGAAGAAAGAAAACAGGAGGAAGAGAAGGAGTCAAAGAGCCTGACAAGCCCTGTGGGTGACAGAGCACCCCAAAATGTCTGGGGATGAGGGAAGACAGTAGTTTTTATTTTGTATTGAGATGAGATTCAGTAACATCAAATTCACCATTTTATTTTATTTTATTTTATTTTATTTTATTTTATTTTATTTTATTTTATTTTGGTCTTTTTGAGACAGGGTCTCCCTGTAGCCTGAGCTGGACTGGAACTCACTATGTAGACCAGGCTGGCCTTGAACTCACAAAGATCTACCTGCCTCTGCCTCCTGAGTGCTGGGATGAGGCCTTGGGCTTGATCTTCAACACCCCTCAAAAAAAAAAAAAAAACATTTAGAGTGAACAATTCAGCTGTATTTAGTATATCCCCAGTGCTGTATCCCATCCAGTCCCCGCCAAGCTTTCGCCCTCCCTAAGCAGTCGCCTCCCCCATTTTCCGCTGCCACCACGGCTGTCCCTCTGGAGTTACCCATTCTGGATGGTTCAGACAAATGGAATCAGAGTCTCACTGAACGCCTGTTGGCTTCCCCTGCCTAGCACGCACTGCCTCTGATCACAGCACCCTCATTTTCTTTGGGGAAATGACACCACCCCTTCTCTCCAGCTGCACAGCTGCCCCACCCCTGTCTACAGGAACAGCACACATCTCAAGTTTTATCACCATGATACTTGGGGACAAGCTGGCAACCCAATCCCAGCCAAGCAGAACACACTCAGCCCAGCAAATGGAGCTGTCTGGCTCCATTGTCAGCAGGACAGGAGACTCCTGCAGGGCTAGGGACAGAAGTCAGAGCCCTACATGCTCTAGGCAAGTTCTCTCCACTGAGCCACATCCCCAGTCCTCACCTGAGAGTGAGACCCACCCCAAGAAAAACACTTGTTGGGGGTTGAGATGCCTCTGTGCATATGCAGAGGTCAGAGGACAACTTTCAGCAACCAGCTCTGTCCTTCCACCATGTGGGATAGGACTGGGGTTGTTGGCTCAGCAGCAAGGGCCTTTACCCAGCCCGGTGGATACCCACTCTTTACATACAAGCACCTGGACCAGGCTCTGCCTGAAGTACAGCTAACCTTGAACAGTTACCCTTGGAAGCCTATGGCCTGCTCTGTACTTAAGCCTGTTGGTGTCTGGCTTTTGCCTTTAAAAGAGGCAAAGATGATGCTAGTGCACTCACCCACCTTAGCAGTTCTCTATTCTTTATGGGAAAAAATACACCCTCTTAACAAAGAACACACGGTTTCATTTATTTTGCTGGGTCAGGACTTGAACTCAGGGCCCTGTACATGTTAGGCAAGTGCTTTACCACTGAGTTATAGCCCAGCCCTGCAAGGCCATCTTTATTTAACTATTTATTTATTATTTTATTTATTTATTTATTTATTTTGGTCTTTGCGAGACAGGGTCTCCCTGTAGCCCCAGCTGGCCTGGAGCTCCCAGGCCGGCTCTGTAGACCAGGCTGGCCTTGAACTCATGGAGATCCACCTGCCTCCGCCTCTCAAGTGCTGGGATTAAAGGTGTGCGCCACCACTCCCAGCTCTTAACTACTTATTTATTTGGTTTGCATTTTACCTTATTTTGTGTGCCTGTGTGGGGGCACACACGGTGAAGATTTGGGGGTTGGGGACAACTTGATGGAGGCATTTTTCTCCTTCCGTCATGTGGGTCCCAGGAATGAAACTTAGATCATCAACACACTCACACTCACACACGCACACGCACGCACGCACGCGCACACACGCATGCACACGCACACGCACACGCACATGCACACACATACACAGGCTCCACACGTTCCGTCTTTAGGTTTTCACTCTTCCCAGAAAGTTCATCAACTTTTCCAGCCCCCAAATCCTCACTCACTCTTCCACCCTCCATTCAGGCTTTATCTCCCCATAAGCCTCTCTGACCCAGGACCCTGCCTTTCTCTGTCAGGAAGCCATGGCTCCCAGCTCCCCACAGCCTGTGTGTGGTTCTGACTCAGCCTTTACCTGCTCGTTGATTGTAATTATCTGTCTATGTCTCCTAGGATCCTTCAGGGCAAAGTCTGTGCCTGACACATTGCTGACGTGCATAACGCTTAGACCTTAGTATGTGTCTGCTGAATGAGTGAATGAATGAACAAATGATCTAAAAAAATGCCTCGGAGCACTACTTTAAGAGTTTATGAGGGGCTGGAGAGATGGCTCAGAGGTTAAGAGCACTGGCTGCTCTCACAGAGGACCCAGGTTCAATTCCTAGCACCCACAGGGTGGCTAACAATTATCCATAACTCCAATTCCAGGGGATCTGATGCCCTCTTCTGACCTCTGTGGGCATTGCATGACACAGGGGCACTTATGCACAGGAAGGTAATACACTCATATACATCAAAGTAATAATAAATAAAATATTTAAAAAGAGAGGGGTTATGAGCCAGGTGTGATGGCGCACGCTTCTAATCCCAACACTTGGGAGGCAGAGGGAGGTGGGTCTCGGCTGAAGTTGGATGCTGGGCTCCCTTCCTGGGGCATCGCCCTGCCTCTGCCTGCTTGGGTAGTGGGAAGACATGAGACCTGTCTGCAGCAGTTCACTGGAAGGCCAGACATCTCGCTGCTGGTTCAAATAATCTGACTAGGCCTGTAACTGACATCCAAAGCCCAGCTGTCACTTCCTGTCACTCCGTGCTCACATTTTCAAATAGGAGAGACTGAAACTGCTAGACAGGGTCATCGATGAAGCCCCTTCCTTGCCTGATCAGGCAGTGACATCAGGCCTGTCCCCTGACAGCCCTTCTGGATGCAGTGAAGATGGGAATGGATGGGGTGGGACTGAGCATCCTGCCCTGAACACCCAGAACTCCCGGGGAGCTGGCTGACAAAAGCCTACACCGAAGGGAGACGATGCACAGTGCTGGGATTTGTCATTACTACCAAGGGCCCCCACCCACCTGTCAGGGAATGAAGGTCATCTCCTGGGGGTATCCTCCCCCTCCTGAAGCTGGTGGGGAGGCCCCGTCACATGTAACTCCCATGGTCCCCTCCTTACTGAGACCAAAAACTGCAACCACCTGCTCCATCTCCGGACTCCAGCAAAAGGAACCAACCTGCCTTTCCCAGGCTGCTCTGTGAGACACACCACTGGCTAAGTGGTTTCTCTCCTGGCCACTAGACTAGATCTTGGCCTCCAGAAGCTTGCCCTCTGGGGGCTGCCACCCACCCACCTCCTGGATTTAGAACCCCCTGCACCTCCCATGCTGCATGTTCCCCATGGGACCTGGCTCTAAGACCTTGCCAACTCCTAGCCACACCCAGCAGCCCTGATTAGCCAGGACAGGAACTGAGCTTCCAGCTTTGAAAGGCCTTAGGGAAATACCAGGGAAGGCTGTTTCTCTGGGATCTGCTTTTCTGGAACATTCTGATGATTGAGGGAGGAGGGAGGTATTTCATTCATTGGCCCATTTATCCAGTGCTTATCCAGAGCTCTCTGGAAGCCAGATGCTTGGCTCAGGAGTGTGCAGGTGTAGGTCTCTATGGCAGTGCCATCCCATGCCTAAGAACAAGACATCCAGGAACTGGAGAGCTCTTGAAGAGAGTGCTCTGGGAACAGAGAGAGCAGAGAGCCAGGGCCCTTGCAAGGATCACTTTTCTTTGTTTGGTTATGTGACAGAAACTCAGCGACCATTCTGCACCAGGTATTGTTCTAAATATATTATGGCCGGGCGCACGCCTTTAATCCTAGCACTTGGGAGGCAGAGGCAGGCGGATCTTTGTGAGTTCAAAGCCAGCCTGGTCTACAGAGCTAGTTCCAGGACAGCTAGGACTACAGGGAGACCCTGTCTCAAAAAGACCAAATAAATAAATAAATAAATAAATAAATAAATAAATAAACACAAAGCCATTTAATTCTCATAAAGACCTTATGAGGCAAGTGCTACTATTACCACATTTTACAGAAGTGCAGAAAGCAGGGATACAGAAAGAAGTTACCCAAGGTCAACAGATGCTAGGGGTAGAGTGGTATTTGCACCCAGCCTTCAGACCCGAGGTCCCTGTTCTTAGCTGTTATCAAAGCTGTCTCTGTTGAGGGAAGGGGTCTCTGGCTGAGCTCCAGCCATCTTGATGGCTTTTCTGGACAGCAAGAACTGAGTCCTTCCAGCTCCATCTGCCGGTTACAGGTGTAGCACTTTTTTTTTTTTTGGTCTTTTTGAAACAGGATCTCCTTGTAGCCCCAGCTGGCCTGAAACTTGCTGTGTAGACCAAGCTAGACTTGAACTCATAGAGATCTGCCTGCCTCTGCCTCCTAAGTGCTGGGATTTAAAGTGTGTTCCACCACGCCTGGCTATAGGTGTATCTTGACCCCGGAGAATACACTGGCATCTGAGGTTTTCCCCTGCTCATCCAGGAAAACCTTGCTGTTCTGAGGACGCAAGCGTGCTATGGATTCCCAGGCATGACAGCCCCCAGTCTGTTCAGGAGCCATCAGGAGTTCCTGAGGGCCTTCCCCTGCCTAGCAAGAAAGACTAATACTTATCTTGTGTGAACAGCTTATTTCTGAATGGGGAAAAAAAAAATGAAGCAGATTCTAGATAAAGGGCACACTCATTGTACCATGAGAGAAAACACGTCCACAGAAAGGGTACCTGGTGGCTTTGTGAACAGCAGGCCAGAGAGAGCATTCCAGATGGAGTGTGAGACCACTGACTGTACTCAGGGAAGAGCAGGTGGAATTCTAAAAGCGGCGGGTGGGTCATGCTCCAAAGGGTCCCTGCCCTCACACAGGTTAATTATGGACAGCAGCTGGTCACACCCCATACCAGAAGCTCCCCAAGGACCCCAATTTCTATCTGTTTTATTGACCAAAGGGTCCTCAGCGTCTCAAATTACATGTTATGGGGACTGGGGCTCAGTCAGCAAAGTGCTTGATGCACAAGCATGAGGACCTGAGTTCAGGTCTCCAGCACCCATATACAAAGCTGGACACAGTGTACTGGGAGCTGTGGTGTGCACCTTTCATCCTAGCACTCAGGAGGCAGAGGCAGGCAGATCTCTGTGAGATCGAGGCTGGCTGGGGCTACACAAAGACCCTGTCTCAAAAAACAAAAAATAAAAAAGCCAGATATGGTGGCACATGTTCTGCAGTCTAAGCACTGTCGAGGCAGAGATGGGTCAATCCCTGAAGCTCACTGACCAGCTAGCCTAGTTGAACCAGCGAGCTCCGGGTTCAAAGAGTGACCCTGTCTCAAAAAATAGGTAGAGCCAGACGTGGTGACATGCACCTTTAGTCCCAGCTCTTGGCAAGAAGAGGTGGGTGACCCCTGTGAGTTCAAGTCTAGCCTGGTCTACATAGCAAGTTCTAGGCCATCCAGGGCTGCATAATAAGACCTTATCTCAATAAAATTAATAATAATAATAATAATAATAATAATAATGTGGCAGAAGACACCTGATGTTGACTTCTGGCCTCTACATATACTGTAGGGACTATGAATTAGTGTTCCTGTAACTTTAAAAATGTTTGGTAAATTAAGCAGTAACCTTGAACATGTATGCTTAGATGGCCTTGTCTCCTGAGAAAGTTTATGCAAGAAGGCTTGCTGAGGCGTTATCTCAGGAATCCTGCAGTCCCTCAGTTTCTCAGGAG
Source organism: Rhizomys pruinosus (assembly GCA_009823505.1). Lineage (NCBI taxonomy): Eukaryota > Metazoa > Chordata > Mammalia > Rodentia > Spalacidae > Rhizomys > Rhizomys pruinosus. The sequence continues at coordinate 675,139 of VZQC01006857.1, forward strand.
ACACTGTTCTCTCCTGAAGACAGTCTATGGTGGTAATACTATCTTGCTCATGTTTCACTGAACTACTACATTCTGGTCATTTTATTATTATTTACTGTTCCATAAATATTTGTCTGTAACTCTAGTGAGTCAGTATAAAAGCAGAGCTCTCTGTGTCTTTAGTGCTCATGCGTGGATGAAGAAATAAACCAAAGGCAGAAAACCACACAGGCCCCAGGGTTCCTTTTTTCTTTTTCTTCTTTTTTTCCCAGGGTTCCTTTTTTCAGAGCTGTGTAATCTTTTCAGGTCCCGTGGCTACTGGTGGCCACAAACACACACGCAGATGCACAAACACCCGTGTATGCACACTCACAAGAACACACACATATACACACACGCACACAAAATACCAAACCATGAGCTGGAGGTTCTCACTTGGCAATCTACATGGTCTCTGTTACCACCATCTTGCTACACTAATGCAGAGTAAACAGAGCCAGCACTTCATGGATGGTGACCTCATGCATATAGAAATTTATAATCAGACTGGGAGGTGTTAGATTAAGGGTTTTTTTTTTTTTTTTTTTTATAACTTGGGGAAAATTAGATAGATGCTTTTAAACTTTTTTTTCTTGGCTTTTTGGGAACATGGTCTCCCTGAAGGCCCAGCTGGCCTGGAACTTGCTATATAGACCAGGCTACCCTAAATCTCATACAGATCCACCTGCCTCTGCCTCCTGAGTGCTGAGATTAAAGGCCTGTGCCACCAAGCTTTAGCTTAAACATGTTTTTAGAGGAGGAGGATTTCAGCTTCAGAGGGCTTCATCTTTCATAGCCAGAGGTTCACACGGTCACAGGCCAGATGTCTGGTCCAGGCCTCTAGTTCATGGGATGCTATCACCTACATTCAGCGTGGCTCTTTCTTCACCTCTGAAAACACCCTCTGAGACAAACCCAGAGCCGTGCCTCACTAGTCTCCCAGGCGACTCTAGATCCAGCCGTGTCAGTGAACATTAACTAGCACACATCAGAATTTGAATTTTATGTCATTTTATGAACTATTATCCTCCTTTTGATGGGCAAGATTTGGCTTTCAGGCTGCTGTTGGTGGGCTCCTGACAGTAGCCACAGACCTGGGAATCAAATTCAGACACAAGAATACCCATGATCTGCCAGTCAAATTAGGGATTCCCTTATTTAACATCCACAGTTCTCCATTTATGCTTCTCATGAATTCTTCTAGAATAGAATAGTCTTACCCCTCCCTTTCCAACACTGGCATGTCTTTTGTTTTGTTTTGTTTTGTTTTGTTTTGTTTTGTTTTGTTTTGCTTTGCTTTAATTATGGGGGGGTTCACATGTGAGTGCAGGTGCTTGTAGAGGGCAGAAGAGGTGTCAGATTCCTCGGAGCTGGAGGTTGTGAGCTGCCTGATGTGGGTTCTGGGTCCTGTACAAAAACAGTACTTGCTTTTAACCACTGAGCCACTCCCCAGACCCGGCTTGTTCCTCAAAACTCAAATCAAGTGTCCCCAGCTCTGCAAACTTTCTGTGTGCACCAGATAGACTCTGGAGGATCTCATGTCCATCCACATCCCAGAACTAGGACTTCCACACACCTGATGACCAGTCCAATCATGGTTTGTTTCTTGTTCTCTCCCATGGAGCTGGAAGCTCCCTCAGGGTCCCTGTCTCCACACCTCACAGGTGTTTGTGATAAACGCTTGCTTGAATCGCATCCACCCCACTGCGCTCTCCCTTTTTTTTTTTTTTTTTTGCCTCTGTGATTCCCAGACTCTAAGATCTCTGCAGAGAACTCAAGCCTCCTCTGTGAGTCAGTAAGCCCACACTGGGGCTTGTGAGTTACCCCACATGGGGGTTTTAACACCATTAGGTGGTAAGCGCTTTCAAACTGATGTCTCCAGCCTGGACCCCACTCCAAAACGTCTCTGCTGCTTTAAAGTCACCTTCACCTAGCAACAGCAAATAGACAAAGAATGTAACAGACATGGAATTGTTTTGTAAAATGCATCTGGCTGGTCAGGAACATGCAGGTACCATGACCCACAAGACAGAGGGATTCTAGAAGTAAAGGAGCTTGCTCAGCTGAGTGCAGTGGTACACACCGGTGATCCCAGCACTCGGGAGGCTGAGGCAGGAGGATGGAGAGTTCAAGGCCAGCCTGGGCTACAGAGCAAGAATCTATCAGAAAGAAATGGAGGGGAGTGGGTGCTGGCTAGACAGCTCATCAGGCGAAGGTGCTTCCTGCCAAGCCTGATGATCTGAGTTCCATCCTGGAATGTAAAGGATACAAGGAAAGAACTGCTAGAGTTGTCTTCTGACCTCCACACAGAGAGGAGGAAGGAAAGAGAGGAGAAAGGAAGGAAGGCCCAGAAGAACTGGTCAGGTGTCTGCTCAGCTCAGTCTAGAGGCCACAGCCCATGACCACCCCAGCTGGCCTCCTGAGCTCACCTCTGGCCCATGTCAACAGACTAGAGCCCATCTACAGCCCAGAAAGCCCAGGATGCAAACCCAAATGGCATTTCCAAATAAACTTGTAAATGAGGCAGCGTACCTAGAGAGGAGACATGCAAGAGGGGAGGAGGCGCTGCTCCCCACGGACTACTTCCTAAGACCTTGATCTTGTAAAACGTTAGCGGTGTCCAGCCCCAGCACACTCCACGGCCCTCAGGGGCCATTACTCTCCTACAGGCTCCATGCCCAGAACTGGCTTGAACTTTGACCTATCACTTCCTTTTCACAGAATTCTCCCGTCACTCCTTCCTCCATCATCTCTGACTTTCCTCAACTTCTCCTTCCATTTGGGACTTTTAACACCTGCCAGCTGAGGCCACAGCTCTCTAAATCAGCCCCGAAGCCAAGCAGTCCTCTCATTCTGCCTCATCAGCGGGCCCTCCGGCCTCTCCATCACTTCTATTACCTTTTCCTAGCAAAACTCCCTCTGAAGTTATGAGCAAACTCCACATGGGAAGACCTCAAAGCAAATCCCCCTGATAAGAAGCTTCCTCTCATCTCTTGAGTGCTTTTCCACGCAAATACTCATTGGCCTGATTGCAGGTGCGATTTAGGCGGAATGGATGTGTGATTCCTATGGGTTTCTGCCTGCCCTTCCCTCCTCTCAGCCTGCTTTTCTGCCCCTCTGCAACTGCCCCCCTCCCCATCTCTCTATTGCTGCCCAAAGCTCCTTCAACTCAAACTGCAAAGCCAGGGTCCCTGGGTGACCTTGAGCCCTGGACCCACCATACCCACTCTCCGGCATCCTAAGACTCCCATAAATGTCAGAGGATTGTCTACCATGTGGCCAGAGCTCTTCACCACACAATCTCTTCTTATCTAGAAAGATGTTCTCCGTTCAATGGCTTCTGTTACCAGGAGGTGGAAGCAGGTTCCAGGGCATTGAATAAGCGGCTTGTGGCTCAAGCATCTGTACAGGAAGTGACAGGACTGAGATTTCAACCCAAGGCATTGCCTTTCCCATGGAACCCATCATTGACCCCTTAGTGTTGTGTCTAGGCAGCACAGGATGGGCAGAGGGACTCTACCCCCGTGTCTCACATCCTGGTCCTGACTGCTAAGAATGAAGGAAAACTCTGATTTTTACTACAGATCTGAGCAATTAAGACTTTGTCCCTGTCTTACATTTCCCTTTAAAATTAAGCCAGTCAAGCGTCAATGGAGATGGCTCAGCGGACGAAAGTGCTTTCTGCTAAGTTTGATGACCTGAGTTCACCCATGGGACCCACATGGTAAAGCGGAGAACAGATCTCCACCAGTACCCTCACTTCAGAGGAGCCTGAGACAGAAGGTCAGGAGGAAAAAGGAAGCCAGGAGCACCACGTGCCAGAAGGGAGAAGAAGAAGAAGAGGCGGCCCTGGGTGGGGTGGGGGATGAAGATGAAGCCACCCCGGCCTGGCAGCACCACTGCCACGAAGTCGTCACACCCAGACTTCGTTTTCTTTTTTTTTTTCTTTTTTTTTTTGGGGGGGTCTTTTTCGAGACAGGGTCTCCCTGTAGCTCCAACTGGCCTGGAACTCACTCTGTAGACCAGGCTGGCCTTGAACTCACAAAGATCCGCCTGCCTCTGCCTCCTGAGTGCTAGGATTAAAGGCATGCGCCACTATGCCCGGCTCATTTGTTATTTCTAAAGTATATTCCCGGGGCTGGAGAGATGGCTCAGTGGTTAAGAGTGCCAACTCCTCTTGCAGAGAACCGAGGTTCAATTCCCAGCACCCACATGACATGGTGGAGCACACCTTTAATCCTAGCACTCAGAAGGCAGAGGCAGGCAGATCTCTGTGAGTTCAAGGCCAGCCTGGTCTACAGAGTGAGTTCCAGGCTAGCTGGTGCTATAGGGAGACCCTGTCTCAAACAAACAAACAAACAGGGGCTGGAGAGATGGCCTAGCGGTTAAGAGCACCGACCGCTCTTGCAGAGGACCCAGGTTCGATCCCCAGCACCCACATGGTGGCCGAGAACCGTCTGAAACTCCAATTCCAGGAGAATTCCAGTTCCAGGGGAATCCGACACCCTCTTCTGACCTCCGCGGCATTGCACGACACGGGTGCACAGACTTGCATGCAGACGGTACATTCATACACATAAGAAATAAATAAAATTAAAAAAAAATTAAACAAATAAACAAACAATAAGAAAGAAAGAAAGAAAGAAAGAAAGAAAGAAAGAAAGAAAGAAAGAAAGAAAGAAAGAAAGAAAGAAAAGAATATTCCCAATGTTGCTCAACTATTGCTACTAAGTCCAGAACATTCCATCACACTGGAAAGTATCTCATATTCATTAAGTCACTTTCAACTCCCACTTCCCCCAGCCCCTGGCAAGTACTTGGATTAGTCCATTTTCCATTACTGTAGTAAAATACCAGAGGCTGTGTGCTTTATAAAGAAAAGAGGGGGCCAGCGAGGTGGCTCAGAATGTAAAAGTGCCCTGGTGCCAAGGTCCTGAGGCTGGAGGTTTGGGCCCAGGATCCACCTGGTAGAGAGAGCAGATTCCCACAAGTTATGCTTGACCTCCACATATGCTGTGGCCTTCATGTACACACAGCTGTACACACATGCACAAAAAAAAATCAGTAATAAATGTAATACGATTTTTAAAGATTTATTTTATTTTGTTTATTCATTCTGCTTTTTTGAGACACTGTCTCTCTGTAGCCCCCAACTGGCCTGAACCTCACTATGTGGACAAAGGCTGGCCTCAATCTTACAGAGATCTACCTGCCTCTCCCTCCTAAGTGCACTATCAAGCCTGGCAAGAGATTTATTTTTTAAGTGTGTGTGTGTGTGTGTGTGTGTGTGTGTGTGTGTGTCTGTACACTTGAGTGCGGGTACCCTCAGAGTCCAGAAAAGGGAATCAGATCCCCTGGAGCTAGAGTTACAGGTGGTTGTGAACTGCCCAACATCAGTGCTGGGAATTGAACCTTGATCCCCTGCAAAAGCAGGATGTGCTTCTTAACTACTCTCCAGCCCCAATAAAAAAAAAAAAAATTAAGAAATTATAAGCCGGGCATGGTGGCGCACGCCTTTAATCCTAGCACTTGGGAGGCAGAGGCAGGCGGATCTTTGTGAGTTCAAGGCCAGCCTGGTCTACAGAGTGAGTTCCAGGACAGCTGGGACTACAGGGAGACCCTGTCTCGAAAAGACCAAAAAAAAAAAAAAAAAGAAATTATCGGGCTGGAGAGATAGCCTAGCGGTTAAGAGCACCGACGCTCTTGCAGAGGACCCGGGTTCGATCCCCAGCACCCACATGGCGGCTAAGAACCGTCTGTAACTCCAATTCCAGGAGAACTCCAGTTCCAGGGGAATCCGAGACCCTCTTCTGACCTCCGCGGCATTGCACGACACGGGTGCACAGACCTGCATGCAGACAATACATTCATACACATACAAAAA